>JAVTVY010013959.1:0-51017 GCA_036873755.1 Hanleya hanleyi
GCAGATTTGCAGCATTTGGGAGTCACCTTTGATCGATCTGTTTGCGACGAGGAACAACGCCCAGTTAGCCCTGTTCGTCAGTCCAATTCTGGATCCTCAAGCCTTCGCCATCGACGCTCTGTCTATCAACTGGGACAACTTCCTAGCTTATGCCTACCCACCGATGGCCCTGATTCTGGAAGTTCTTCAAAAGATTTCTCGACACGACTGCATCATTCTGCTCATAGTGCCGTGGTGGCCTCGTCGACAATGGTTCCCGATTCTGGTCCCGCTCCTCACTGCTCCACCACGTTGTCTCCCAGTTTGGCCCAGCCTGTTATGTCAACCGCACGGGATTCTCCATCACAACCCGCGGTGGCTCAACCTACACGTCTGCAGACTATCCAGAATGCACTCTCACTCCAAGGATTTTCAGCAGAGGTTGCACGGACGATAGTTTCAGCCAACCGATCCTCCACATCGCAGCTCTATCAGGCGAAATGGGCCTATTTCGTCTCCTGGTGCCGAGAACATGATGCCGATCCCGACTCTGCCTCTGTTTCCCTAGTAGCTGACTTCCTCCTTCACCTTCACCGTGATAAGAAGTTTCAAATCAGCACCATTGAAGGGTATCGATCTGCTCTGGCTAGGGTGTTACGGCTTACTTCGGGTACTGACATTAGCCTTAACGATAATATCTCTGCGCTAATTCGCGCCTTCGCTTTACAGTCGCGTCGTACTCGCCAACTGTTACCGAAATGGGATATCGGTGTGGTTCTGTGTGCTCTGATTCGACCACCTTTTGAACCCTTAGAGTCCGCGTCTATAAAAGCTGTGTCTTATAAGACGGCCTTTTTGGCGGCGTTTGCTTTGGCGTCTAGAGTGTCTGAACTTCATGCTCTTGAAAGATCTTCTATGACCTGGACAGCGGATTGGTCTTGCATTTCTTTTCGGCCCATTCCTGAATTTATCGCCAAAATGAGTCTGTTCGTTCAGGTCCGTGCGCTCAACGTTCGTACTCCATTCCTGCGTTGTCAGACTTTGTACATGGCCTCGAGGACGATCTTCTGCTATGTCCCGTTCGAGCCATTCGCCACTATCTTACTCGTACCGATTCCGTTCGCGGCTCTCGGCGCCTGTTATTTCTGTCTCTTCGCCCGTCTGCAAGGCGTGACATTACAAAAAATACCATTGCTGCATGGCTGAAGAAAACCATTAATTGGTCTTATCAACTGGCCATTGACGCCCCTCCGCTGTTGTCTACCGCTTCTTCACATGAGATTCGAGCCATAGCTACGTCATGGCCTTTATGGAAGAACTTGTCCCTTCAGGACATTGTCCAGTCTTGTGCCTGGACGGCGAACTCCACGTTCACCAATTTCTATCTGAGAGATATGTCAGTCCAATCAGATAGTGTGACCACGCTTGGGCCGCTGGTAGCCGCCCAACACGTGGTCAAGTAAAATTTCAAAAAAGGGGGGGGGGGGCGGCATTTTGGATCACCGCAGCAAATCAGACAACTTGCTGTATCATCTCATCTCATCTCCCATTCGTAACATATGCTAGAAGGAAGAAATAAGTCAGATGGCCGTCCAGGGATGCTCATTTCATCAATATAAAGGCCTGACACTATGGTGAGTTTTAAACTTTGCCTTAACTGCGGTTTGCTTGTGTCTTTCAGAAACTGACTTCCTTCTAGATGTCTCAGCTGGGTCACCTGCGTTTCAACTCAAAAGACCGAAGATCTGTTCCAGTCCTAGTGTCAACAGTAGTGATGACAGTACAGAGAGTTGACGGTTGCGCAGCCTGACCCAGAGAGCAAGCACGGTCAATTCCAACGCATCCTTCATCACTCCAAGTATGGTGAGTTGACCTGAAGAGGCTTGCGGACTGAGAGTGGTGTGGACTTGGTTACCCTCTAAGCTTCGGGTAGTAATACGCTCTCCCCGTACTTATGGTCGGACCAAGGATCTCCCTGTATGCAAGGGCTTGTGGCTGATTCCCCCCCCACGACATACAGTGCCTACCAAGGGGACCTTCTTGTTGCCTATCGTGCCCCGGGTATCCTACAACTTGGTGGAAATGTGTACCACACCACGAGCACAGCTACATGGATGGAGACACTCAGATAAGTAAAACACTACTGTATCAACTCCTTGAATTACCCTTTACGTCTGTGACCAGGGCTAACTTGTTGAGTATTAATGTCTCAGATTTATACCCATGTCTGTGTCGTTCCAGCGATTACTAGCCTGCTATGGGAGTTACCACAAGGCCGAGATTCCCGCCTCCATATGTTGGTACTGTGGCATGAATTGAAGCAGGTTTACGATTTGGGAATCAAATATCAAACATTTATAATCAATGTTTCTATTTGTTACCAAATCAAACCTGCTTCAATTTGACTGACCCTCCCTCCGTCCCCTCATGCCGGCCTTAAACACTACAGGTCTCGGTAATTACAATGAGAAAGAGGACTAGAATGATTTGAGCAGAGCCTTTATAGTAATGCCGCTGGGATAGATGGGAGAGCTCTCCTAGGGGCGGACAACTCTCCGCTAGGGGAGCTAACTTTTAGTTTTAACTTCCGTTTTCTACGTTGTATCATCTTCCTGACGGAGATTAATTGGCATGAATTGAAGCAGGTTTGATTTGGTAACAAATAGAAACATTGATTATAAATGTTTGATTTTTGCCACTTTCGGATGACCAGCAAGTCGTGTATTGTATTATAAACTGCATCTACTTGCCAGACTTGCCATAAAAATGGTTTCAAGAAAAATTGATAATACAGCCTTTTGGTGAGTGGGTGAATCTAGGGATTAATTGTGTTCAGCTTCATCATGGTTGACATCTGCAGTGAACTGAATAGCATTACAACTACAGTGAAAGTGAAACCTGCAAATACCAACACCTGGGTAAACTGACCAACATTCATATACTGTCTTTATCCATGGTCCCACTCCCAATACTTAAATTTTCAACCTTGATAAACTAGAACCCTGCCAAAACCGACAATATGATCTGGTCCAAAGCATGGTCAGTTAACACCGGTTTCACTATTTTGAAGTGTAATAGTCTGGATAGGATGAAACAAAAATTCATTTGTCGCCTCTTTGGATTGATTAATGAGATAGCGTTACACTTGATTTAGGCCAATTTCACCAATAGATATCTTGATATGGTCTGGTTTCCAATCAATTTCAATGAACTACATTGGTATGATATTTAGAACATCTAAGTATACTCTGATTGGTTTTCAATGAGCACATATCCATACCAAACACCTCTGAAGTTTCCTCTTGAAACTTGTGGTATTTGTTATTTAAGCATATAGTCTGTTATTTTCCTTTATTTAAAAGTTTGGATGTTGCAAGCTACATTTAGAGAAATAATTATCCCTCAAGCATGACAAGAGCTGTTAAATGTGCAATAAAAGTTTGGATGTTGCAAGCTACATTTAGAGAAATAATTATCCCTCAAGCATGACAAGAGCTGTTAAATGTGCAATAAAGTTAATTTTTAAATCCACATGATATTGTCAGATTTGTTCATTTTATCTTCAGTATTGACTTGGCATATTAATGAATTTGAAATAGGAAGCTGCGCATCTGAAAACCCCTCGGCTCTGGGCTCCAGCCATTCATAATGTATTTAATTTGAACCAAGATGTCGGGAACACCAAGCAGTCAAGTGACAAATATAAAATTATCAGAAATTTTGCAATTAGGAATGGCCCCCTAAGGTTTTCGTCCAATCAGAGAAACCGGTATTCATTACATAAGTCTCTCGATGCATCGATGATGTATACCAAATTTTACATCAAGCATTTGAACGGTATCCGAGATAGAGATCATTAATGATTTTGCATAAACTGAAGATGGCCACCCATCCTTCCCGCCACTCCGAGGAAATGATGTGGTTATTCATTCATGCAAGTCTCTTGATACATCGATGCTGTATACCAAGTTTCGTATAGAACACTTAAATGGTATCAGAGGTATACATCAGTGGAGATTTTGCATAAATTAAAGATGGCCACCAAGGTTTCCACAGAATCAGGGAAACTGGTTTGGTCATTCCTTTGAAGTTTTCTTGATGCATCGATGATCTATACCAAGTTTCACACTGAACAGCGAAAATTCACGTGTCCTCTTCCGGTTCCATTGGAACGTATTCAATTCTTTATGAAACGTCAGTCATGAGTCACTTGCATGGCCAGTGTCATAACGTCATGAGGTCAGAATAGAAAATGTTTCGCAAGAATGCATGAAGAGTTCTGGTAGGTTATGTCATCTTTCAGACGCGCTCGTAACATCCATGACGTCGGGACGTCGGCTTAATCTCCACAGATACGCTCTCGTTATGTTCTAAATTTTAGGGTTTTGTGTGCTATCCAATGACCGATCGTACTGCTGAGCGCCGTCCCAGAGCCTAGTAGGGAGGACGACCGGATGGCTCTGGTTTCGAGATTGCCCAATCGAGTCCAGATTCAATAGGGTTCTGGGTCATGAGCATATGGATGTGCACTGCAAGTTTGGTGTGCCTAGGGTAAGTTGTTCTAAAGATATCTTGGTAACGAGAAAGCTATGACAGTTTCGCATAAATTAAAGATGGCCACCAAAGTTTCCAACCAATAGGGTTCTGGGTCACAAGCATATGGCACCTTAGCTTGCTAAGGGCATTTCACGTTTCACTTAACACTACCCTTAGATTTTCGCTGTGATTCATTGCTACGAGCAGAAGTTTCTATACGTATGATCGTGCCATGCGTTCGGATGATGGCATATGGATGTGCACTGCAAGTTTGGTGTGCCTAGGGTAAGTCGTTTTAAAGATATCTTGGTAACCAGAAAGGTGTGATGGATGGACGTACATGACGACAATACACTTCGGCCAAATTCTGGTCGAGGGGTAAAAAGCTCTAAACATGCTATTTTAATGAGCACCATTTGTAAGATCACTATCCAGTGGCATAGATCCACACACTCGTACAGTGCTCCTTTCAAACTACAACCCAGGCAAGCCTACCAGAGCTCGGGAAGAAAAAGCACCAAACCTGTTTGAAAATATCCCAAACTTGAACAAAAAGTGAAGGTACCAGGGAATAAAAATGCACCCGGACCCGATAAAAAAGCTCATGTACCAGAGAAAAAAAAAGCACCATACCTGTACAAAAAGTGACCGTACCTGAAACAAAGTAATTCCTTATCGGTTACTGAACCATGCGTACTGGATTCAACATCGCCCACAACATGGTGGACAACCGCGAAAACGAAAGCAGGGTGAAGTGGATTTCCTTCAATTCCCACTATGACTATACCAGAACAATGAAACACTCCATATAAACCAATATCTTCACTTTTTGTTCAAGTTTGGGGTATTTTCAAACAGATTTGGTGCTTTTTCTTCCGGTAGGTAGGCTTGCCAGTGGCACAGTACAGATAGCATGATCGTTTTCAAGATATTCAGTATCTCTTGTAGCATGTTGCTGGTTTGGGTCATATCAGTATTTCATTTCATGAGTTCAAGTATTTCTAACATTCAATAAATAAATTTCCGTTCATTTGGCTTACTTAAATAGAGACAGAATTTATTTGTTCAAGTACCTCCTATCATGCAAACTGATGCACTTGAATTTATTCAGACACCCAAGTGTAGTAAATTTCTAAGAAGAGTGACCAGGGTTTTCCCTTAGATCATTCAGAAGAAGCTAATGTCTGGCTTTCTTCAAGCAAGATCAATGGAGCTTTCTCTCCTCGATCACTGGTCTGATTAGTTTGAGTTCTTTTCTCATTCCTTCTGTAAGTTATCCAATTGAAGTCCCTCCTGTAGATAGTTGATCCGATGGATCCTCATTTCTCTTATCCAATGGATCCTCCGTCATGTAAGTTATCCAATGGATCCTCCTTTCTGTAGGTTATCCAATGAATCCTCCCTTCTGTAGGTTATCCAATGAATCCTCCGTCCTGTAGGTTATCCAATGAATCCCTTCTGTAGGTTATCCAATGGATCCTCCCTCCTATAAGTTATCCAATGGATCTTCCCTCCTGTAAGTTATCCAATGGATCTTCCCTCCTATAAGTTATCCAATGGATCATCCCTCCTGTAAGTTATCTAATGGATATTTTCAGCAATTCTGATTGGCTGTATTTTCTTTCAATTCATTTAACAAGCCAATGACAATACCACATTTAAAACTGGAATTGACTTATCAAGTGTTTAGGAGATTCCTCAGCAAAGTCTGCTCTACATTGCCTCTGTCAAATCAGAGGGGTTTTCAGGAAATTGGTCTATTCTCACGCTCTCCCATCAGAATATCATTCACCCAGGAATGCTCAGCTCTCTTTGTAAATGTTGAATCTCCTATGAAGAATGCCAAGACTCGACATTCTCAATGTTCAGTCCATCTTTCACACAAGAGTCGCAAGACCCAGAATAACAGTGTCTGGGTACAAGAATGAATCCCATCATCATCATTGATCCTCAACTGTCCATCCAATCCTACACATATACGAGTTCACTCTTTCAAATGAGATCAGTTTTATGTACATTGGTCAGCTCTCTCCTACAAAGTGTTCTGTCTACATGAGATGATCAGCTCATCCCAACAAGAACAGATGTCCAACATCGAGACATTAACATCCACCCCATGTTAGCCTTGCGACGTGATCCGTCTTCCTCTTAGTGGGTTTGACAAAACCTAGGAACTGAAGTTCAGAAACTGCTCGGATAAATCGGGCTCTAAGTTCAAGTTAAGGATCAATAGACTATCGAACTAGAAATTAACGATGAACTGAATATTATTCTGAAAAGGTTGAGTGAATAGAACTTGACGTCAGTTTCAACAATTTTTACAACAGTGTGCCTTCATATGACAGAGGGTTCTCAATGCCACCTTTTTGTAGTGCTTCTTCACAAAAGGCAGCACCATGCCTAGGCAGATCTGATACTTCACCCAGTCACATTATCCGGATACAGAGCCTTGATCTATCCTCTTGATGATGAGCACCAAGTGAGGAAGCGGCAAGTTGCATTTTTTCTGTCATGGGTAAGATCAATCCCAGGACCTCGTGCTTGCAAGAAGGATGGTCTTACCACTAAACCATCACAGTGTGGCAATTATTCAACAAACATGATTGGAGCTTAGTTTGAAAGTAACCTGTAGTATCACTCTACATGTTTAGATTTGGTTAAACTATTATTTGTTGACAAAGTAGTAACATTCTTCAGTGGAAAGAAGTGGTACAATGAGTCTGTGTATGTGACTGATTTTGAGGAAGTCTAATGTAACTTAATATTCATACATGTAGGTAAGTCCAACATCACTATCTTGATGATAGGAAGGTCCTACATGTTTATACCCTGGCTGCACAAGAAGTATAGATAACACCCAGAAAGGATACTGTAAAAGTGGGTCAATTTCTTTACTTTCTTCTTCCTCATCGTCCTTAGTCTTGATTACGGTTACAAAAGCCTTGAACAAAGAAAATACCACTTATAATATGATACATAGCCAATATATTATAACAACTGCATACATGTCAGGATTGGAACCATAGTCCAAGGGACATAACTTCAGTTGTCTCCCCCAAGTCTCACTGGAAAAACAAGTGTCAATATGAGATACCAGACACATGTTGTATCAAAGAGTGATTTTCATCAGATGCTGATATGGATACACATGGTGTTCCTTACATTTTTACAACAATATCAAGCTCCGACTTCACTGTTACTGGCAGATGAGTTTGATGGTTATGCACAATGGTTAGAAAATGGAAACTGGTCAAATTTCCAGCTTCATATATTAATACCTGTAACCAGTCGTAGAGGTTGATAAGCTGTCCACACTCCAGGTGAAGTTTGTAGATGATACAGACATCAGGCATTGTGGACTGGATCGCACCATGCTCACTCTCACAACATGGACACTGAAATAGAGAGACAGAAAATAGGTGATACTCTTCATAACATTAGTCAGATTGTATGCCATTTATCATAATGTAAAGAAAAGAAATGATATCAGAGCTGCTACAGATGTTATAAATCCTGTTATTATATCAGCATCTTAATTTCAAGATTCCCAGTTCTAAAGATTCTGCGCTGTTTATAATTCCTTCTTTCTTAGATGCCAAACAAAAGCAATATCAATATTTATTTCAATTTTAGAGTATCTTTCAACTTGAGAAAAATTTAGAAAATGCACGCGAGATAACAAGTGTTACTGTAGGACAATGTATTATGAAGGCTATTTCTAAATTAGAATTATCATGGTTGTCTGAGTGATTAAATTGATTGAAATAAGACATTGATTTGTATGAATAGACTATTTACTGACACTGCCTTAGCAAGCCTAGATAAACACTAGTGAGAAGTTCCACTTCTACGTAAGTTCCTGCCCATCTGGATCATTGCTCTCTCAAAAAGTTGTCTCATCTTCTTCCATGAAGCCCAGCCAACCTGGCAATAAATGTGTCAATCTCAAGGCATGAATACTGTGCCCCTCACTATGGCAAGCCGTTTTAGTATTTAATCGGTTATTCCACATATGTTGAAAAGTTTTGCACATATGTATAAAAGAATTCCACATATGTGTAAAAAACAGTTTTTAAACATATGTGCAAAAGATCTACACATATGTGCAAAAGTTTTACACATATGTTGAAAAGTTTTACACATATGTGGAAAAGTTTTACACATATGTAAAATAAATTACCTATTTCATATATGTTGAAAAGTTTTATACATATGTGCAAAACTTTTCCACATATGTCAAATAAAGTGTTTTTCCACATATGTGCAAAAGTTTAGTACATATGTTAAATAAATGCCAGGAGAGTTAATGGAAAGGAAATGGACTGCTCCCTGTGATATAATCTCTCGTGAATGTTTGTTATCTAACGACCATTTCAAAGTGGTAGTACTGTCCCTTCGGGGTTTGTTTTTCGTCTCTCCGACTATGCGAGACATGTGGAACTACAGTGAGCTATAATAATAATAATATTAATGACTATCTTCCGTAAACGCACCTACTTCTGTAGCTAACGCAGATCGTACAAACTGTGGTAGCACAGGGACTTGTTGTTGGTCAGTTATTAATTATGATATTAATATTCTTATATACTGTCATTCTACTCCATAAATATGATTACGAGGAGAGTATATATGAAAATTAAGATCCTAAATTATTAACTGACCAACAACAAGCCTCTGTGTGCGGTAGTTATATGTGGTACAGAGTACGGTGGGTCCATGTAAACTTCAAGAGAAAGAGGAGAGCGGCGCTGGGGTAGGAACAAAGCCTGAATTAACAAGATATCTGACATACAGGATCTAAATACGGTAGTGTACGAGTAATCAGCCAGGTCACAGATAAATATACACACGAACCAAGTCTCTTACAGCCATTTCAAGGTCAACCTACTGAATATGTTATCATTGTGGAAAGATTGTTCCTTTGTTTGCAGGAGGAAAAGGCGCCAAAATGATACTAGGGAGCAGTCGATGCCTACGGCAGATGTCGCAACTTTTAGACATATGTGCAAAAGTTTTGCACATATGTGAAATAAAATAACTATTTCACTTATACATATGTGTAAAAGTTTTAGACATATGTGTAAAAACTTTTTTTTCAACATATGTCGAAAACTTTTAGACATATGTGTAAATCTTTTAGACATATGTGTAAAAGTTTTAGACATATGTTGAAAAGTTTTACACATATGTTAAATAAATTAACTATTCCACATATGTTGAAAACTTTTGCACATGTCAAAAAGTTTTCAACATATGTATAAAACTTTTACACATATGCGGAATAAGTTCGCACTTTTAGACATATGTTGAAAAGTTTTATACATATGTTGAAAACTTTTTGACATATGTGCAAAAGTTATCAACATATGTGGAATAATCGATTAAATACTGAAACGGCTTGCCATACCTCACAACATTATTCCAGTGTCAACACTTCCTGTTATATTGACTGCTCAATTAGAAGACCCACAACAACACATTTTCTCCTCTGACTCTGTATTCAGGTCGCAGTTCTTAAGACCAGCATGGACAAACTGACAAACGTTAGCCATCCTATGGGGAAGAGGACAGACACTGTTTAGCAGTGCTCACTAAGCAGACTGACTGTACAAGATGTACCTGTAGATAGTGATGTAGCTTACTCAGGGTTGTCTGTTTAGCCACTCTACGGAATGAGGATAGATGCTGTTTAGCAATGCTCACTTAGACTTATCTGCAGATAGTGATGTAGGTTACTCAGGGCTGACTGTATGGCCACACTGGGGGACGAGGACAGATGGTGTTTAACAATGCTCACTTAGACTTACCTGTAGATAGTGATGTAGGTTACTCAGGGCTGACTGTATGGCCACACTGGGGGACGAGGACAGATGGTGTTTAACAATGCTCACTTAGACTTACCTGTAGATAGTGATGTAGGTTACTCAGGGCTGACTGTATGGCCACACTGGGGGACGAGGACAGATGGTGTTTAACAATGCTCACTTAGACTTACCTGTAGATAGTGATGTAGGTTACTCAGGGCTGTCTGTATGGCCACCCTGGGGGACGAGGACACATGGTGTTTAACAATGCTCACTTAGACTTACCTGTAGATAGTGATGTAGGTTATTCAGGGCTGTCTGTATGGCCACCCTGGGGGACGAGGACAGATGGTGTTTAACAATGCTCACAGACTTATCTGCAGATAGTGATGTAGGTTACTCAGGGCTGTCTGTATGACCACCCTGGGGGACGAGGACAGATGGTGATTAACAGTGCTCACTAAGGCTTATCTGCAGATAGTGATGTAGGTTACTCAGGGCTGACTGTATGGCCACCCTGGGGGACGAGGGCAGATGATGTTTAACAATGCTCACTTGGACTTATCTGCAGATAGTGATGTAGGTTACTCAGGGCTGTCTGTATGACCACCCTGGGGGACGAGGACAGATGGTGTTTAACACTGTTCACTAAAGCTTATCTGCAGATGGTGATGTAGGTTACTCAGGGCTGTCTGTATGGCCACCCTGGCGGACGAGAAAAAAGTTGTTTAACACTGTTCACTAAGACTTACCTGTAGATAGTGATGTGGGTTACTCAGGGCTGTCTGTATGGCCACCCTGGGAGATGATGACAAATGCTGTTTAACAGTGCTCACATTGTTGTAATAAAATATCTCGGACAGAGGCAGGGAGTTTGGGGACACCAAATATTTCCTGAAACAATAGAAATCATAAGGGGATGATACAAAAACTTCCCTCAGCTTGGCAATGGTTACATCAACAGTCATAACAATACCGTTTCATGCTAAAACTGTCATATAGCTTCGTTCATACATTGTTTTAGAGACTGATATACATTTGTGGAAACAGACACAAAACATCAAGAACCAAAAAATTAAACCTTCCATAAACAATCATCAGCAATGATCCAACAATTATGATTGAGCTTGAAGGTAAATGTATTCCTCAACCTTTTGTTGTCTCAGTTGGATAATCTTTTGAGAAAGTGAAATAAAGGGTCGAGGGTAAGGGTAATAGAAACGACACCAGTCTGACAACCAATTTTACAGTTTTTGCTGCCCAAAATCCATTTTATTGTAAGTTACTACACATACGTATGTGCCCAAGTCTTTTGTTCCAAAACTGATCAAATATGGACACTCCCACCTTCTTGGATTGATTTCAAATTTGGTCAATAGGTTCATATTGGATAGGTAAAAATCAGACAAGGGTAAGTTTGATATGGGTTTCTCCTAAGAAGCATCACTGAATACGGTCACTGATCCCATCTTGGCTTTATCATACTTGTACATTTTATATCTGTAGTATGATTACATTTTTCTGACAGAAACTATTGATTCACTATCATACTTCAAGAGAAGTGCTGGTATCACATTTCACGTAAACACATGAAAATGGCCTCAGCCACCAGGTGTGTTCAATATCTGTCACGAAGACAGACAAAATCGTCTGACAAAATGGATTGATTTCAAATTTGGGTTGTGGCTGATGCTGGTATATTTCTTGCTATTTCTTGTTATGGCAAAATCTTTTAACAGTGTATCGGTCAAGTGGCTTCATATCTTCAAGAAGGTGGTTAGTATTGGTCTTTACTGAGAACGTCATCAAATATGTCGCTGACTCATGTTCATACAGTAGATAACATGATCTAGTTTTTATTCTCTTTCATTGTCAGTGATTGTAGGCTATACTATTGTGAAATTTTGCTATGTGTAATTTGTTAGCAGCTGTCTTAAGCCTTATTTGGAGAAATATATCTTCTATTAATATCATATTATCCCAAGAATTCAAGAAGAGCACATACCTGAAAAATCCATCAAAGCAATCAATGATTTTGTTTCTCAGTTTTTCATATGGTGATAGCTTTCTCTTCTTTCCCATATCCTGTAAAGTCTGTGTGCAGAAAGACAAACAATATTATATATCCACAACATTTCATCTTTCCCATATCCTGTAAAGTCTGTGTGCAGAAAGACAAACAATATTATATATCCACAACATTTCATCTTTCCCATATCCTGTAAAGTCTGTGTGCAACAAGACAAACAATATTATATATCCACAACATTTCATCTTTCCCATATCCTGTAAAGTCTGTGTGCAACAAGACAAACAATATTATATATCCACAACATTTCATCTTTCCCATATCCTGTAAAGTCTGTGTGCAACAAGACAAACAATATTATATATCCACATTTCATCTTTCCCATATCCTGTAAAGTCTGTGTGCAACAAGACAAACAATATTATATATCCACAACATTTCATCTTTCCCATATCCTGTAAAGTCTGTGTGCAACAAGACAAACAATATTATATATCCACAACATTTCATCTTTCCCATATCCTGTAAAGTCTGTGTGCAACAAGACAAACAATATTATATATCCACAACATTTCATCTTTCCCATATCCTGTAAAGTCTGTGTGCAACAAGACAAACAATATTATATATCCACAACATTTCATCTTTCACATATCCTGTAAAGTCTGTGTGCAACAAGACAAACAATATTATATATCCACAACATTTCATCTTTCCCATATCCTGTAAAGTCTGTGTGCAACAAGACAAACAATATTATATATCCACAACATTTCATCTTTCCCGTATCCTGTAAAGTCTGTGTGCAGCAAGACAAACAATATTATATACCCACAACATTTGATCTTTCACATGAACATTTTATGTATTTCATGCATTGATAACCACAAAACGAAGTACTTTAGAAACAATATGTACAAGATGCATAAATTTGAAGTAAAGAAAACACAGGAAGGAAGCAATCAGAGATTGCTCAATTGTATGCCCCCCTTCCGCTTTAATCCGACACTGCCCCGCAATTGTTCTGTTGTTTATTGGTTGGTGGAGGCCTAATTTGAATAATTATAAAAATTCTGTTTCACTCACTTTTTTTGCCATGCCTCACATAATACATATTCCAAGTATCAACCAACAAGTGATAATACGATGCAAGATGGTCGCCAGGGCTTTCGCCAAATCCGAAAATGTGACCTGGTTATGAGATCTACATTCCTTGGGAGTATATCGTGGTGAAATTATGAAGCGATCAGTGAACTTTGAATTCTGCACCCAATTCACTCTTTTTGGGGCAATTTCATACTTCAGGCCCTATGTTGTCTGCTTTGGAATGTAGAATAACATATAATATAGCCATTTTCCTGGTCCAAATCGGTTATGGACTGAGATCCAGCCTGGACAAATAAATATATCCCATTCACTTAGATTTGATAAACAAAGGGCCATAACTCTTGAAAATATAACCGAAAGCAGAGAAACATCACGCTGCACACCAATGGATCGCTGACCACATATCATGCAAATTTCATACTTGTCCATACAATATTAACCGAGATCCAGCCCTGCAAGTCTCAATTCACAAAGATTTGAAGAAAAAAGGGCCATAACTCTTGAAAATATACGCGAAATGTGGAGAAACTTCACGCTGCACAACTACAGGGCACTGACCACATATCCAGCAAATTTCATAATTGTCCATACAATATTAACCGAGATCCAGCCCGAACAAGTCCCAATTCACAAAATTTGAAGAAAAAAGGGCCATAACTCTTGAAAATATATGCGAAACGCGAAGAAACTTCACGCTGCACAACTACAGAGCACTGACAACATATCCTGCAAATTTCATAATTGTTCATACAATATTAACCGAGATCCAGCCCGGACAAGTCCCAATTCACAGAGAATCCTCAGGAACAAAGGGTCATAACTCTTGAAAATATAAGCGAAACGAGGAGAAACTTCACGCTGCACAACTGTGGGGCACTGACCACATCTTATGCAAATTTCATACTTGTCCATACAATATTCACCAATATCCAGCCCGGACAAGTCCCATTCACAAAGATTTCAAAAAAAGGGCCATAACTCTTGACAGAGATTGAAGTTGATCTTTGTAAAAACTCTGGAAAAATACTATCCTAGCACTTCAGGCCGGGGTCCTAGAAGTCCTAGCCGGAAGCTCTTGGGTCCTAGATGGCTGGAGAAGCATTCTAAGCGATTTCTGGGAAATAAAAATGCAGATTGTCATCTAAATTTAAGGTATTATTTTATATTGATTTTTTCCTTGTAACCAAATATTTTCAGTACATAATATCAAATACTTGACAAAAAGTTCCATTCATCAAAGCAAGCATGATGTAGGCCTAGATGCCACACTACTGGAAACAAATCAATTTGGCTCTGTGCACTCAACATCAGACTATGAGGAAGTGAACAGACAGGGTAAAGTGGCATTAGATTTTCGAAGTTTTCGAATTTTCAGATTTTTGCATGTTTAGGATGATTTTTCAAGTCAATCTTCCAGTGGTCACGTGTAAATTTCAGTTTAACGTTGCACAATATGCACAATGCATAGCCAGCTGCCAGGCTTATTTTATGGTCACCACTGATATATTTTTCCTTCAGCCGCGACCATTTAAATTTGTTTTTGACTCCAGTCCTTGAGGTCAGTCGTCATGTCAACAATTTTCACATAGTCGACTTTAAACTATAAATACGTCTGACATTGTCAACAGTGAGTAACAAACTTTCGCTATGAACACAAGGTAACATAGTGCTTTCCGTTACATTCACGGGACGAGAACAACATGCCCTCAGCTACTGCAGACAGCGACAGGCAATCGGCATTCTCTGACCTACTTTAACAGTAAAGCTGCATACAGTCTATTTTGGGAAACACCACTCTGCGGGGAGATCACACTGTGCTGGAAATATAACACCCATCACTCGGGAACTGGTTATTTCAAACTTATTAAAACCCCTGGAGGTACATAACTCGAATTTTAATCACATAATTTATATTTTTGGGTGATTCTCAAACCCAAGCCAAAATTTTTTTTGTTTGTTAGAGTGGTTTAACGGAGGTTCACTATCGACGAAAATAGCAACAACAAGAACATGGTCGGGTGAGACAGAAAATCAGAAAATCCGGGAATTTTTTGGAGATTTTAAATAATCCGGAAATCCGGATATCCGGAAGACTTCAATCTCTGTCTTGAAAATTATACCGGAACTCGAAAAAAACTCAACGCTGCACATCTACGAGGCACTGGCCACATTCCATGCAAGTTTCAATCCTGTCCATCAAATAGTAACCGATATATTGAGCGGACAAGAAATTCGGACGGACAGACGGACGGACAAAGCGATCGCTATATGCCCCCCCTCTAGTCAGAGGGGGGGCATAATGAGCAAAAACTACAGGGGCTGCGATCAGCAACTAACTGGACTCTGTCAGCTATCCAACTGGAGATATTGTAATCTGATTAGTGCCGAGTACTTCATTAGTCATTCCTTCTGACTGCATTGTTGATAGCTAAAATCTAACATAATAACATTTTTTCACATCAGAAATTTTGGAAATATGTGAAAAAAACACATTTTTATTCCATTCGACATATTGAAAGTCAGCACAACTGATAGCGGCCCCGAGACTAAGCTAACAATGGAAAATGTCAATTATGCTAAGCTATATGTGAAACATACATTCATGTAAGCGCTTATTTCCATAGAACATCACAACACACAAATCAAAATCAATTCATCAAGAACAATGAACACATGAACTATTTCTTCAAGTTCTTTTTTTTCTTGGTTTACTCTTCTCTGATATACCGGTCATAACTGGTACAGTTTTTATAGGTAATTCAAATTGTTCTGTGAAGCCTGTCCGTTTACATACCTGTCGTCATGATGATGACAGGTATAGATTGTAATAAAGATTGTTCTGTGGAGTCTGTCGTAACTGCTATAGCCCTTTCCGGAAAGTGTCTGATCACCCCCTGAATAACTGTTGCTCGAGGTTAGAGGTGCGGAAAGCTGCTTCCGCCCGGGAAGTAGTCGCCTCGGTTTCACGTTAACCAAAGGCACCCGCAATTATTTTGAATAATATATTGATAAACTATTCCAGAATATTTGTTTGAAAAACTATTCTGTTAATATTTTCTGGATGACGAACCAATACATCCTGTATTCATGTACACTAGGAAGTATTTTTTTTAGAAAAATAGAATATTTTATTACTAAACCTAATTGTGAGCGCCTTTGGCACTTACCAAAAGTTCTTCGCACCAGCACGGCCTCTAGTGGAACAAGGGGGATAAAACCCTTTCCGAATTGGGCTATAGTTTAGTTTTTATAGGTAATACACATTGTTATGTTATGTGAAGTCTGTCTAAATACCTGTCGTAACTGGTGTAGTTTAGTTTTTGTAGGTAACACAGATTGTTCTGTGGAGTCTGTCTCCTCCTCTTCAGATTCAACTTGGTCTGACAAGTAAAACAACTGACGGTTAATTTCATCAAAACAAAAGGAATCAGTCATTATTCTATTTTCTCAACATTTAACAGTCACCGAGTTTACGGTAATTCCCCTAATAATTCGATCACCGGAAGTGCAACAAAAATGGCTTATATCTGAAAATATTCTTGATGACATCATCTACGAGCTGTCATATTTTGTCATTATATGGCTTTTCTTCAATTTGAATGAAGAATGGAAATGTTACTTTTTCTCTGTGTTTGAATAACAGAGTTGAAAAGTGAACTTCCTGTGATTGAATTATTAGGGGAATTACCGTAATTTTCAACTGAGAAAACAAGAGCTCATAGAGCTTCAATATATGCCCACACATTGGCCAGATATTTGAGATCCCACATTTAAATTATGTTATGGACTTCTTGTGAATGTATGCATAATTTTGGTGCGCAATGATAGCTTATTGTTTGAGACTTCGGTGTTCCTGGCCTTACCCTCAAAATCAACACAGTTGCATACCCAAAGTTCGATCACAATAGAAGTGGAGATATCATTTGATGAACTGAAGTTAATAGACAGCTACGAGGACGGACAGACAGACCTCAAATGGTTTCTTCATTGTTTGAGATATTCTGTCACATTTTGCAACCCTGCACCTGAGTTTATAGCCCAGGTACCAATATTTTCAACTGTTTTCTGATGTTCATGCTGCAGTGACCTTGACCTTTGCTTGAACTTTAGACCCCCAAAATAATGGGTGTCTTCTTTGCCACCAGCATAAGGTATAACAGGAGTTATAGCATGATTTTTGGAGGCCAGTGAGCTTGACCTTTGACCTCAATATTAATAGGGTTCCTTTATGGCCTGTAAGTAAAGTATAACTGAAGTCTGATACCAATCCATAATCAGGAACTGAAAATATACCAGTCAACAAAAGTTAACAGACATACATGTACATACAGACTGTGGAACTAACAGGCTTCTTACTTTCCATGAGTTGAGGTGTAGCCACAAATGTAATCACAATCCACATTCCTGAACTGGACATAATAATTGATTGTTGGTTTCCTGATTTTTAGGCATGATGATGACCATTTGACCTCAAAATGAATAACATTCTACCTTGCCCCATCGGTAAGGTAAACCCCTCACTCCTATAGTAGAGGTATCGTACCGACATCAAAATTTAACAAATATTGGGATCTCTTAACACTATCTTGTTTCACACAATATAATTCATGGGAGAATTTCTCGGAATAACATGAAGCTGCGCTATCGAAACCCCTCGGCTCTGAACCCCAGCTGTTATAATGTAAGGGTGTCTCTACCAATTGATTGGCTTGTGGGAAGAAATATTTACCCCTGGTATTGTAAGTGCAGGCATTCTTCGCATTGTGTAAGAGAATAAATCAATAAATCAGTCATCCAATCAATAAATAAATGTGATAGTATACAAACATGATATAGAAATTATATGCAAACTTAACATAGGAATTAGTGGATTTTATTAGACAAGGGGCATAACTCTGCAAAATACTTTCTGACACGACTCATTTTCGATAGGCATCTAGTTCAGGTCAAGAGAAACAACTGTATCACGTTAGGATGTTGTATATGGAACGGTTCTGAAATTATCACAATAACAAATCATAAATGGATTTTTATTTGTAAAAAGGGGCATAACTCTGCAAAATATTGTCCAAGATGACTCATTTTCGATAGGCTTCTGATTTACGTGAAGATAAATAGATGTAACAAGTTTGGTTGCCATGCATGAAACGGTTCTGTAGATATCGCGGTAACGGACGGACGGACGTACGGACAGCCGTACATAACGACGACAATACCCCTAGGCCAAAGTTGGCCGAGGGGTAAAAAATGGCTGAATTGAAGAAGTGAAAGTAGATGGTTCACTTACTACTGACATCCTCTAATTGTGATATGTAGTCCTGTACATTATCTCGAAAACTTGTTAGGTCTTTGGGTAAAGTGAGGATCTCGGATAAAGAGAGAAAACAACAACAAAGCTTGTCCCTCAGCTCATCTCTTGATAACACTCTGCAAATATGAAATGAAACCAATAGAACAATTCAATCACAAGAAGTAAATTTTTTCACCATTAAATCAGCGAGTGATCAAATTTATTTAAACAGGAAACAGACAAACTGGTCCAAAACCATGCAGATCGATACAAAAATTTGGAGCCTGGCCATATAAGGCAAGCGATCGCTTGCGCTTGCACCTACACAGGCCCAAGTCATTTCAGGCGACCGATTTATCACTCGTCCAAAAGTTCAAATTTTCATTTATGACGGCCAATTCGACTGCTCGAAAATGTATCACTGGAGCCCGCTTCCACTTTCAATATCAAGCAGGAAGTGTGATATTGAGTCATGCGAATACCTGTCTTCTCACGATATTCTATGGGACTTCAGCCATTGCTATGACTACGTGACTTCAAGGCGCAATATTGGCATGAGGACAGGCGAAGATGTTTCTGCATTGTCTATTAATTTTAATTTTATTCGAACATGTCAAAGCTAAGGGAAGCAAGGTCGAACTGAAGACTTTCTTAAACTGGGTACTGGGTCAGAAAACAATATGTGACATAATAGAACAGTATTTGTTCATTTATTTGGTGAAAATTCATTTGCTCTCTCAACTGCCTTTAGGCAAGCTATTTTGAGGTGAGCGATTTGCTCGCCCCAAGGGATCCAGTAGACTGTTTCATCACTCTTCCAAATTTTCCTCATGACCAGGCCTGGAGGTGGTTGAATTTGAATAGGGTGATTGAATTATTAGAGGAGTTACCATAGAGCAGCATATGATGGATGATGATGGACAGTCTATCACATCTGTCTGCACATCTTAATGTACTTTATACGACATGAAAACACACTGAGCAAATATTGCTCCTTCAAATTGGCTCATGGTTTATAACATGCTTGTGACATTAGTTACACAAATAAATGTACGTACATTGTATATGAAACAGTTGAACTGGCATAGGTACATGGTAGTCAGTTTCAGTTCCAACATGATAAATAAATGTCTATACAAAATTGGAGAAATTTAGGGTCAAATTCTAGGGCACAAGGGCCTGCTGACCTGAGAAGATCCATAGCCTCCTGATATCCTTCTGTTTTATGTATGTCCATCTGTAGGTTCACAGCATACAGCTCTCTAATCTGAAAGAAAATGTCAAATATACAACCCAAGTACACAGAGTAAAGGTACAGGGCTTTAGATCTCTCTAATTTGAGCACAACCTCTATTCAGTGCAGCAAATCTGTTTTAGGGTAGGATTTAAACCTAAATTACAGAAGATATTGAAAATCCTTTAATTTGTGTAAATTAGGTAGGCTTTGATGAGGAATGGCCCTGAACATATCTCAATATTTATTTTCAATGCTAAAAAATATTTAAAGAAAAAAAATTGCTATCTGATTTGGTTGCATATCTATTTACTATGTTAAAACCTCCTGACTAGCATGTAATCTAAAGTCCTGATTTCTCCTGTAACCATGGTAACAGATCAGTCCACTTTAGGTCACCTATGGGGTCATGGAACTATCATCTCCACATAGACATCTCACATCAAGGAAGAGATGAGACTGATGTTCATTTTGTGACCATGCCATAGGCCCATATGTAATTTGGAATAATGGTATATCCTTCTTGGACTTAATCATTCAAAAACCCATGGATTCTCATCAACAGATTCCAATAAATATACATGTATTGAACCATTTGTGTTGTATTATGAATGCCAGGGCTCACCTGTTTTCCCAAGGGATGTCTAGGTAGTTTGGAGACCAGTATATGAAGACACTGTAAGACCGGGTAGTAACACTTGTTATAGGAGAAAATCTCACGGACTAGTTTAGTAATCACTCCCTGGTAAGTAACAACATACAATGGATTGATAAATGTATGGTATATAATGATAAGGAATTGACATATATAGCTCTTGTTTTCATAAAAAGGGCAAAATAAAATTACTAGTCTGTTCTGAAAATTGGAATACTTAAAGGTCCTACCAAATGATCCTCACATTCCATATTTTTCTCATACTAAATTATTGTAAGAGGGTATATTTGACATTTTATAACAGTTCACTATTTTTGAGAATGGTGAAAGTTTTAAAAGAACAAATGTGAAACTCATATATCATGCCAGTTTGGAAACGGTGATGACGTCTGAGTCAAATTACAATCGATCATAGCGAGCAATCATAGCCAATGTTCCAGGTGACATTTCCATTGTAATGCTATCACACCATCACAGAGCTAGAATGTAATGCCTTTGTTGATGTCATGATGATGGTCATACTGAATTGTCACAATAGGACATCTCACAGAATTGAAGAGCTGAAACGGCGATACAACGTGATCGTAATCAAACTCTCATGTCACAGGTCTGGGGTTAGGGTTTCAATACATTTTTATTTTTTTTTGTCAATAAATCGACTTTTAGGTCATTTTTCTTAGAAAAAATATCAACTTGTTGTTTGAACAGCTTCTCTATATATGTTTTCATGCCAGGAGTGTGCAGCGGGTATTTTGAGGCACCTTTAATGTGTTTCCAATGTGTTTTTAATGAATTTTTACTCTTCTTCAGGAATGAATTCCACTGCCAAACTCCAGTTTGTTGTGAGACTGTCATGACTGTGGAAGATGGACTCACTCACCTTAGTGTATTTATCATTGGTGATCAGATCTGGTTGTTTTGGTACAGGCTGTTCTTCAACAAACCTGCAAGATTTCGTGATACATTTTACGGTAAATGTGCATTAAAAAAGACCAATAATTGATTGCAACATCAGGACTAGACCAATAATTGATTACAACATGAGGAATGATCAACGAAATTACCACATTTAAATGACAAATACAGCAGTAAAATACAACATATTGGCCTTATAGAGATTATGTAACTTGGTCTGACCTCCAAGGAGCTGGCTTGTCTGACATCATACCATACTGATCTCATAAATGAGCTGGTCTGTCTGACATCATAATATACAGACCTCATACATGAGCTGGTTTATCTGACCTCATAATATACTGACCTAATAAATGAGCTGGTTTGTCTGACCTCATAATATACTGACCTAATAAATGAGCTGGTTTGTCTGACCTCATAATATACTGACCTAATAAATGAGCTGGTCTGTCTGACCTCATAATATACTGACCTCACACATGAGCTGGTTTGTCTGACCTCATAATATACTGACCTCATAAATGAGCTGGTCTGTCTGACCTCATAATATACTGACCTCATACATGAGCTGGTTTGTCTGACCTCATAATATATACTGACCTCATGAATGAGCTGGTCTGTCTGACCTCATCAACATCCTCATGGGCCATCAGTTTGACCTGCCTATCCAAGTCCTCCAGGGAGCAGCACAGGCAGCTTACAGCATTGCTATAGTAATGATCCATCATGGCAAACTGAATCCAGAGAAGACTTGTATTATTTAGTACCAGCAGTAATACAGTAAACTATGCAAGTTACGGTTGCAATCACTGCAAAACAGGATTTTTCAAAATTCATTCATTAGTGAATAAAGGATCAAGTACCTAAATCTCTCTGATAATAATTCAAAATTAAATCATGTGATTCATGTTATTAACTGATAATTAGTCTCTCCTCTTACCTGAAATCCCCTGGTGAAGTTGAGCACAGAGAAATCGTGATAAAGGAAGGCATCCAAGAGGAACTGGAACACTTTAGATCCCAGCTTGAATGGGAATCTGTCGGTTAGCAATACCTACAAATGACAAAATTGTCTTATAATCTGTGTGATCCTGTAAGAAACCATGGAGATCATCTGATATCAAACATCAACTTGAATAATTTGCAAGACTCCATCATTAGCTTTGATGATGAAGGCCACACTTTCTTTCCAGAACTGGCAGTGTGTAAATCTGGAGATTATTTGAATAAAAACCCGAGGTTGATAAAAGTGATTTGGCTTGGAATCGGTTCCCGGCATGGAAAGCAATCTCAAATGAGATTCTTTGGCAAGGTACGCACATGTCCAGAAAGGAAATTTTGACTCGGCCCCCAGGTGGCATCACATGAGAATGTGGATAGGCATGAAATACAATCTCAAGTGAGATCTTGAGGCAAGGTATGCACATACCAAATTCGGAAAGAATCCGTTAATGCTTCCAAAAGTTATTGTCTGGAAATTATATTTCAACTTGGTCCCATGGTGGCAACACCAATAGGCAGATTGGCATGAGAAACGATCCCAAGTGAGATCTTGAGACAAGGTGACCATCTACCAAGTTATTGCCCAGCAACAGATTTTTCACTTGATAGGAAGATTGGCATGAAAAACAATCCCAAGCGAGATCTTGAGACAAGATTGCATGACCTAAAAGCGGATCGGTATGAAAAACAAGCCCAATCTAGGGCTAAGGTATCCACGTACAAACTAGGAAATAATCTGTTCAGTTTTACAAAAATTATCATCCAGAAACAAAAGTTTAACTGGGCATGGCCCCAGGTTGGAAATTTGAACTTGAGGCAAGGTACCCATGCAGTTTAAATTTGGAAATAATCTGTTTAGTTTTTCAGAAGTTATTCTCCGGAAATGATATCAGGCGGATGGGCCAAACACTATTCTCTCAAGCCCTTCGAGCATCAGGGGACACTAAATCAATGGACCTTGTCTGCCTGATAGTCCAGTCAATCTGCGGTTTGACCTAGAAAAAATTGCAACAGAATTGCGGTTTGCTGCAACTATTCCCCCAAACCATCCCGAACAACATATAAACATGAGGCTGCACCTAAAAGGTACTTTGACCCCTCAGCACAATATGTCCAGCGAATAACAGGTTGACATAAAAATCTGCTGAATTCTGTCAAATTTATTCACCCACATATGTATTAATGTTGATTCAAGAGAATACTCAATGATTAGTATTTGCTAGTACCGGCTTCAGTCATCAATCCTGTGAAGGGATATCGATCCAAGACTGTGTGGATCGATACCTCAAGAAAAGTTAGTAAAGATCTGGTGAATAGTTCTTCATAGATGAAGATCTATTCCAGGGAAGAGTCGAGTGTGTGTGTGTAGTACTCAACATCTCTGGGTTACTAGGGATATTCACTGTGAGTATCAGAGCTGTCAGTCAAATTGTAACTGAGATCTAGCCCGGACAAAATTAGTGACGAAAAATTTCAAAGGGCCATAACTCTGTAAAGAAATGACGTAACACGAAATAAACATGACAGTGCACATGTCTGGGATACTAGGGATATTCACTGTGAGTATCAGAACTGTCAGTCAAATAGTAACTGAGATCTAGCCCGGACAAAAAATTGTTGACAGACGGCCGACCAGACGTACATGCCGATTGCAAGACCCCGCAGCCCGATGGGCTGAGGGGTAAAAATGTAGTTGTATATAAGCTGGGGAAAATTTTGAGTTTGCATAAATCTAATTTTCGGTCAATTTTACACAGTATACACTATACCTTGGGCAGAGCTGCTCAAATTAAGCACTACGAATTAAAACACCTTCACATACATTCATATTGATAATATTTGTAGATATTTTGACAAAGAAAATAGCCAAGATGGCTGCCATTTTCAAGATGGCCGCTGCTCAGACAGTCGGATACCATCTCCAGCATATTAATCCAATGGTAACAGTGGTCCTTCAAGGAATGAAGGAACGTTGATTCTTCAAAGAATGGAGATAACGGTGGCTCTTCAGGTATGAAAGTAATGGTGATCCTTCAAAGAAAGGCGGTAATGGTGGTATTTCAGGTAAGTGGTAACAGTGGTCCTTCAGGTATGAGGTAACGGTGGTCTTTCGGAAAGTGAGGTAACGGTGATCCTTCAAGGAATGGAAGTAACGGTGGACCTTCATGGAATGGAGGTATCGTTGGTCCTTCAGGTATGGCGAAAATGGTGGTCCTTTAGATATGGAGATAATGTGGGACCTTCAGTTATGGAGGTAACGGCGACCATCCAAAGAATAGTTGTAACGGTGGATTTTCAGGGGTGAAGGTAACGGTGGTCCTCCGATATGGAGGTAACGGTGGTCCTTCAAGGAATGGAGGTAACGGTGATCCTTCGAGCAATATAAGTAACGGTGGTCCTTCAAGGAATGGGGTTAACGGTAGACATAATTGATGTATGCAGGTAATGGTGGTCCTTCCGATATGGAGGAAACGGTGGTCCTTCAAGGAATGTAGGTAACGGTGATCCTTCGAGCAATATAAGTAACGGTGGTCCTTCAAGGAATGGGGTTAACGGTAGACATAATTCATGTATGCAGGTAACGGTGGTCCTCCAGTAATGGAGGTAAGGAACATCCTTGAACAAAGTCAGTCAGGTATGAAGGTAACGTGAACCTTCCATGCATGGATGTAACGGTGGACATGAATAGAGGTAAAGATGTTCCTTCAAGGAATGCAGAAAACCGCGCTCCTTCAGAAATGAAGGTAAAGGTGGTCTTTCAAGGGATTAAGAATTTGATAATTTAGGAGATATTTTGCTTATCTGGTCGCAAGACTGTTCGAACTCGACGGCCAACCTCGGATAATTATTGATACGGGTAGGTAGGGCATGATCGAAGTCGTTTGATCGATTTCATCTATGTACTATTTCTTCTTCAATTTGTTTCTCAAGACAACTACTGTGTCACTACTTACATCCTTCATATTATACATGTCTCTATACTCCATATCACGAGGTCAAAAATGTGAAGCGGACCTCCTGAAAGTAAGACTGACGACTGGTTATCGCTATGGCAGACCCGCTATCTGCCCAGGGATTCATACAAGTCGCTTTTTACCACCGAATACCGGTGGTTAAAAAAAATTGAAAACTCAATTCGTATGGCAGGAAACTCAATTGCTTTCGTTTTACTGGACAAATACTCAATTTTTGGTGGAAAACTCAATTCGCCAGACATGGTCAAAGTTAATTTGACAGCCCCAAATTACGAAATAAACTCAATCGAATGACGATCTTACCGTGAAAACGACACTAACAGGCGCCGGGAGCATGCCACCACGTGTGGTGGTGTTGTTGTTAACGATATGCTGATCAGTATGCCGATCACAGCGCCGCGTAGCGGCAGACACAATTGCTTGCATATATTATTTCCGGAACCCTCAAATGTTTATTGTGTGGCAGCCTGCATTCGTACTGCCGAGGGTTTCCAAACTATCACTGAAGTTTGACAACAGGGACTGCCGCCCAAAAGTTTTTATCGGTCATCTGTCGCCGTAAAAGTTATTTTTTTCTTCAACTTCAGACAGACCCTGTGTAGCTGTTGTTGTCATCTTTAAATCGCGTAGGTCATCAATTTGTCCGCCAGAGTTGCAAGTTTCAGAAATGAAATACAAAGAAAAATCTGCCCTCGCGTTGTTGTTACGTAGAAACTTTTGTGCCTTACTTCCCTATTTTGAAAGTGAACTCTTCCAATTCGATTCATAGGCTTGTGGGCTTGACAGCCGACAGACAGTCTTGCGCTTTGTACAGCCACGTGCCTGCAGTCAGTCGACCATATTTCTCGGTTAAATCTGGACCGTGATGCCGACGTTCGGTCCATTCAGTATCCATCAAACACGAAGTAAAAAGTGAAATGTCCAGCGATGTCAAAGATTGACATCAAGACTAAACGTCTAAATTTCACATGACTTGCTAAAGCCAAGACCTGCAATCATGATGGGGTTGTATTTCTGTAAAGTACATTGACTGGTCTACAACTTCACTCGTGAGATGTCAGTGCGACTGACACTGCGACGAGACCAGGCTGCATATTTTATCTTCGTCTGCTCCATAAAGTTGACTCCTCGTTGATTATAAACAATAAATTTTCATAGTTGAAAGAGTAATGGAAAACCATACTTTAAATACGAGGTGACCTCCAGAGCTGGATTTTGGAAAACTTAACAGGAGATAAATAGCACTCAAGAAATTTGCTTAAAAAATTTAACATTGAGTAAATGTGACCATCCAAAATATTCGGTAGTTTTCAGAAAATTTAGACTTTAGAACTTGGCAGATCTGTCTCATGTAAAAACTTTATTAAACTTTAATTCAGTAACAATCTGCAGAGGCTGTGTTTGGTGCAGTTAGCTGCAGACAAGAGGACATGTTTCCTGGTTCGATCGTTTGCTGTTTTGAACAATTACTGCTTGATTTCTCCCTCCAATTTCATTCGTGATATAGATCCCCATGTCCATTGTTATTCAAACTGATCTTGTGGTACGGTACATGTAAATCTCTCGGTTTTTATACTTCATTCGATGAAAACTTTAGCTGAAGACGCGCTGAATAGAATGAGTTTTATTGAATTTGGATATTGGGTAGATGAAAATGTTTTGTCAAAAATATCCCCTGCTCATAGTATAATATATTGACCATATTAAAACACACCAACAACATCCTGTGCATGGTGGTGGTTGAAATATTTGAGAACAGAATACCAATAGGTAAATCGGTGGTAAAAAATTTTGAAAACTCAATTGCAATCTTTGAATCGGCGGTTAAAAATTTTGAAAACTCAATTTCACCATTGTGAAAACTCAATTTTGAGTAATATTGAGTTTTCGGTGGTAAAATTTTTGACTTGTATGAATCCCTGCTGCCATGGTACTACTTTGTCAGACGAACCATGGCTGGGAATGATGCTACTAAATAAAGAACATGGAACAGATAGTTATAAGATAGCAGTTGTCCATTTAACCCTATCTGGCCTGGGCGATTTCTGGTATAACGCAGCCTGGGGGGGAGGGGGGGTGTGCGGAAAGTGCCCCTACATAGAGGCTAGAGGGCTGACACTTACCACACTATATCTTTGGGTCGAGCTCTACAAGAAAATGTAAAAAATTCACGAGGCCGCCAAGATGACGTAACAGTGACGTCACGGTGACGTCATTTTCAAAAAGAGCATTTTTGGGGCGATTTTTCGGTCAGAATACAGATACACTCGACCACAATGACCAGGCATTGACGGTGGTAAAAAATCTGGGTAATCTTCATTGCGGATGTCAAAGGTGCATTGTAGGGTAGTTCTGGCCAGTAAAATCAGATTTGGTGTGATCAAAATTATATATAAAGACAAAAATCATTATTCAAATCAGACAGTACATCACAGACTGGCAGAAGAATAGCGGCCATCTTGGAAAATGGCGACCATTTTGAACTTTGGGTAGAGAAATGTCTCCCACCTTCATCAGTTGTCAATTATTTATGCGAAGATGTATCAGCTCAAACCTTTATTTGAAAATACATTTTCTGAATGTAATATCCGCATAAATATTCGCAGAAAACAAGTAATAAGCGACCATCTTGGATTTATGCAAATTAGAAATTTTCCCCTGTCTACATCAATCTACATTTTTGATATGTTGTTCGGAATCACTTCAAAATGTTATTTTTTCTAGGTTTGGTGATTTTATCACTAGATTGACAGGACTATGATTGAGAAGCTGTATCAGGTATTTGGAGGATTACAGTAGATTTGCCCACCTCATTATTAACAAGCAGCCAGAGGATGCTAGGTCCCCCGCCAAAATGGCAGCAATATTTATAAGCGCTGTCGGTTTCAGAAGATATTCATGAGGATGGCAACAGCTACTTCACAGGCGTAAGAAGCAGAGGGGTCTTTCCACCTTCCCAGGTTTTGAGATCAACTCCGAATGGCTGACTGAATGTTGATTGCTATTGTAATATATTTTCTTTACCATGTAGCATGAAAATTATGTAACCGAAATGCAACCCCAAGAGACAACTCATGCCATATTATCTGCAAACTAAATTTGACAAGAATATGAAGGCATCCTCAACCTATTGCCCAGAAACCAAATTTAGACTTTGCCACAAGGAGTCACCACCTGTAGGCGCAAGCAGGCAAAACACAATCCCAAATGACATCTCATGTCATGGTATCGGCATATGAACTTTGAGACTCTGAAGAGGGGTCCTCAAGTTATTGCCGGTACTAGATGCCCACCGGTGTTCATGTTATTTGGGGCGGGTCACATATGAATACAAAATTTGAGAATAATCTGATGAGCAGTTGCCAAATTATTGCCCGGAAACAAATTTTTCCACCAGGAGACGCCACCTGTAGGCAGAAGCGGGAAAAATACAATCCCAAGGAACATGGTATCGTGGGGACATCTGCATACCAAATTTGAGAAGAATCCGATGAGGGTCCTCAAGTTATTGCCCAGAAACCAAATTTAGATTTTGACACCAGGTGACGCCACCTCTAGGCGCAAGTCAGTGAAATGCATTATCAAGCGACATCTTATGTCACGGTACATTCATACAAAATTTGAGAAGAATCCGATGGTCAGTTCTCAAGTTATTACCCGAAAACGAATTTGTGATGTTGCCACCAGGTGGCGCCACCTGTGAGTGCAAGTGAGCGAAAGGCAATCCCAAGCAACAGCTCCTGGCATGGTAAATGCATGCCAAATTTGAGAAGAATCCGATGAGCCGCAACGTTTCTCATGTTACCCAGAAAGGTACATATGTAGGATATTTCAAAGAAATTCGACCCAGTGTTTCTAAGTTATCACTTGCAGCATGGAATAATGGAATGAACTCTAGTGGCGCCACCTCCGGGTGGATTTTGCTGAAACGCACCACCAACGGTGTTTTGTCGCAGGGAATGCATTTACCAAATTTCAAAGAAATCCGACAAATTGTTCGAAAGTTATCGCTCGCGAAGGATTTGAACAAACATGAACGGACATGCATTAAAGATTGGAACAAGACCCAGTGGCGCCACCTACAGGCGGATCTTGCTGAAACGTAATACCAGCGGCGTCTTGTCGCAAAGAATGCAGATGCCAAATTTCGGAGGAATCCGACAAAGCATTTAGGAGTTATCGCTTACGCAGTATTTGCACGGACATGCACTAAATATTGGAACAAGACCCAGTGGCGCCACCTACAGGCGGATCTTGCTGAAACGTAATACCAACAGACGTCTTGTCGCAAAGAATGCAGATGCCAAATTTCGGAGGAATCCGACAAAGCAGTTAGGAGTTATCGCTTATGAAGCATTTGCACGAACATCCACTAAAGATTGGAACAAGACCCAGTGGCGCCACCTACAGGCGGATCTTGCTGAAACGTAATACCAACAGACGTCTTGTCGCAAAGAATGCAGATGCCAAATTTCGGAGGAATCCGACAAAGCATTTAGGAGTTATCGCTTACGAAGTATTTGCACGGACATGCACTAAAGATTGGAACAAGACCCAGTGGCGCCACCTACAGGCGGATCTTGCTGAAACGTAATACCAAGAGACGTATTGTCGCAAAGAATGCAGATGCCAAATTTCGGAGGAATCCGACAAAGCATTTAGAAGTGCTTACGAAGTATTTGCACGGACATGTCCGTGCATGCATGGACACATAGAAGCAAGAACCATTTTAAATAGCCCAATGGGCTCCAATACCCCTCGGGAATCAGTTATTGTCTAAACTCAGTGATCATGCATTGTATAAGATCATATATTTTTAGAACTTTGACAACTAGGTTAAGCAAATGTGACCTAGTAGGGTTGACTGTAGTTCTCCCATATAAGAAATACATAGGAAGTTGGACCAGGTCAGCTATTGCCAAGGCCTTAAATGGTGGGGGAGAAAATGCACTGAGGTTCTGGTAGAGCATGGCCAAATTCTTAGCTCTAAATAGTCTCTTCTACATGTATATAGTAATCAAATCAAGTAATTTGATCTTGGGAATATATAGATCAAGGTCAGTCATCTTCAACAATTTTCTGGTCTGTTCCAACTTAATTGCGTATGGAACATGAATTCGGATATCTTAGACTTAACATATAGGAGTTGAACTTTAGAAAATAGGTCAAGGTCAGTAATATTCACTAGACTTCAGGTTCAGTCATATTTGGTATATGGACGATGTAGATATAAGCTTTCATGAAATATTGTACTAAATAGAATCTGACCTGGATAAAATAGGTTAAGGTCAGTCCTCTTCAGCACACATCTGAACCATTGCCACATGTATACATAGTATTAATTTGGAAAGCCTAGCTATATTCCTTCATGTTATATCATAATAAACAGTATATGACCTTGGAAAAAATAGGTCAAGGTCAGTGAACTGGATAAGTTTCTAGTCAATCACCAGTTGCAAAAGTAATAAGAATTTGGAGACCCTAGATTTAATCTTTCAAAAAATAAACAAATACTAGAATTTGACCTTGATAAAAATAGGTCAAGGTCAGTCATTATCAATAGGCTTCTGTGTGACCCTTCACCAGATGCATATGTGGTATGAATTTGCAATGCCTTGCTATAATCCTTCTTCAGATATCATGTCCACAAGAAAGATGGGCAGACAGACAGACAGACAGACAGGCAGACGACACCGACAATACTCTAATAAACTGTGTCAGGTATTCAGAGGACAATGGTAACTTGTCTAGCCTATAAATTAGCTGAGAATTACGGTAAATTTTCTTACCTGGTTGATGAGCTGTGTCAGGTATTCAGATGAGGGTGGAGCCTGGAATTTCTCCATACATAACAGGGAGGATACAGCATTGGGTAAGAGACGATGAACAGCAGTGACGGTTGTAGCTATACCAAAAACTAGCACCAGGGGGAGCTGTTGTAAATAGTTACTGGAAGGGAAACGTCAAACCATAGGACCTAGCTAATAGGTAATAAAGTTAATCCAAGATCCATATTACAGATGTCTTTAAAATGTATACACCAGTGTCCGTGCTGTAGTTTTGCATGTATCAACCCGTGAACTGTTGACTTTGGGCTAGTGTTTACTGCCAGCTCTGTAAATATACACTTCAAATTTTGAAGGAAGAAATATACAAACAAGCAGCCAGAGGATGCTAGGTCCCCCGCCAAAATGGCAGCAATATTTATAAGCGCTGTCGGTTTCAGAAGATATTCATGGGGATGGCAACAGCTACTTCACAGGCGTAAGAAGCAGAGGGGTCTTTCCACCTTCCCAGGTTTTGAGATCAACTCCGAATGGCTGACTGAATGTTGATTGCTACTGTAATATATTTTCTTAACCATGTAGCATGAAAATTATGTAACCGAAATGCAACCCCAAGAGACAACTCATGGCATATTATCTGCAAACTAAATTTGACAAGAATATGAAGGCATCCTCAACCTATTGCCCAGAAACCAAATTTAGACTTTGCCACAAGGAGTCACCACCTGTAGGCGCAAGCAGGCAAAACACAATCCCAAATGACATCTCATGTCATGGTATCGGCATATGAACTTTGAGACTCTGAAGAGGGGTCCTCAAGTTATTGCCGGTAATAGATGCCCACCGGTGTTCATGTTATTTGGGGCGGGTCACATATGAATACAAAATTTGAGAATAATCTGATGAGCAGTTGCCAAATTATTTCCCGGAAACAAATTTTTCCACCAGGAGACGCCACCTGTAGGCAGAAGCGGGAAAAATACAATCCCAAGGAACATGGTATCGTGGGGACATCTGCATACCAAATTTGAGAAGAATCCGATGAGGGTCCTCAAGTTATTGCCCAGAAACCAAATTTAGATTTTGACACCAGGTGACGCCACCTCTAGGCACAAGTCAGTGAAATGCATTATCAAGCGACATCTTATGTCACGGTACATTCATACAAAATTTGAGAAGAATCCGATGGTCAGTTCTCAAGTTATTACCCGGAAACGAATTTGTGATGTTGCCACCAGGTGGCGCCACCTGTGAGTGCAAGTGAGCGAAAGGCAATCCCAAGCAACAGCTCCTGGCATGGTAAATGCATGCCAAATTTGAGAACAATCCGATGAGCCGCAACGTTTCTCATGTTACCCAGAAAGGTACATATGTAGGATATTTCAAAGAAATTCGACCAAGTGTTTCTAAGTTATCACTTGCAGCTCTAGTGGCGCCACCTCCGGGTGGATTTTGCTGAAACGCATCACCAACGGTGTTTTGTCGCAGGGAATGCATTTACCAAATTTCGAAGAAATCCGACAAACTGTTCGAAAGTTATCGCTTAAGGATTTGAACAAACATGAACGGACATGCATTAAAGATTGGAACAAGACCCAGTGGCGCCACCTACAGGCGGATCTTGCTGAAACATAATACCAGCGACGTCTTGTCGCAAAGAATGCAGATGCCAAATTTCGGAGGAATCCGACAAAGCATTTAGGAGTTATCGCTTACGCAGCATTTGCACGGACATGCACTAAATATTGAAACAAGACCCAGTGGCGCCACCTACAGGCGGATCTTGCTGAAACGTAATACCAACAGACGTCTTGTCGCAAAGAATGCAGATGCCAAATTTCGGAGGAATCCGACAAAGCATTTAGGAGTTATCGCTTACGAAGTATTTGCACGGACATGCACTAAAGATTGGAACAAGACCCAGTGGCGCCACCTACAGGCGGATCTTGCTGAAACGTAATACCAAGAGACGTCTTGTCGCAAAGAATGCAGATGCCAAATTTCGGAGAAATCCGACAAAGCATTTAGAAGTTATTGCTTACGAAGTATTTGCACGGACATGTCCGTGCATGCACGGACACATAGAAGCAAGACCCCAGTGGCGCCACCTACAGGCGGATCTTGCTGAAACGTAATACCAAGAGACGTCTTGTCGCAAAGAATGCAGATGCCAAATTTCAGAGGAATCCGACAAAGCATTTAGAAGTTATTGCTTACGAAGTATTTGCACGGACATGTCCGTGCATGCACGGACACATAGAAGCAAGAACCATTTAAAGTCCCCGGCCGCGTTGCGGCGGGGGACAACAAATGCATTATCCATCAAATTTCTTTAACATTCATTGACAATGTCTAATGACCCATTCGTGGTTTTTGGCACAAACTTTGTCAATGACTTGACTGGCAAGCTCTACATATCATGGCAAGCAAAACACATTCAGCTCTGCACCTGGGTGATAGAACTAGGGCTAATATTGACTGGCATATGGCCAAGAAGTTCCTATCAAATACTATATTCAGGTAATGAGAATATTTCAAATTGATGAACATGACCATTTCTCTGATAAACCCAATACCAAAGCATTTACATCCCATACCAGCATATTTTTTGTCCCCCGCCGCAACGCGGCCGGGGACTTTAAAATGGTTCTTGCTTCTATGTGTCCGTGCATGCACGGACATGTCCGTGCAAATACTTCGCAAGCAATAACTTCTAAATGCTTTGTCGGATTCCTCCGAAATTTGGCATCTGCATTCTTTGCGACAAGATGTCTCTTGGTATTGCGTTTCAGCAAGATCTGCCTGTAGGTGGCGCCACTGGGGTCTTGCTTCTATGTGTCCGTGCATGCACGGACATGTCCGTGCAAATACTTTGTAAGTAATAACTTCTAAATGCTTCGTCGGATTCCTCAGAAATTTGGCATCTGCATTCTTTGCGACAAGACGTCTCTTGGTATTACATTTCAGCAAGATCCGCCTGTAGGTGGCGCCACTGGGTCTTGTTCCAATCTTTAGTGCATGTCCGTGCATGTCCGTGCAAATACTTCATAAGCGATAACTCCTAAATGCTTTGTCGGATTCCTCCGAAATTTGGCATCTGCATTCTTTGCGACAAGACGTCTGTTGGTATTACGTTTCAGCAAGATCCGCCTGTAGGTGGCGCCACTGGGTCTTGTTCCAATCTTTAGTGCATGTCCGTGGATGTTCGTGCAAATGCTTCATAAGCGATAACTCCTAAATGCTTTGTCGGATTCCTCCGAAATTTGGCATCTGCATTCTTTGCGACAAGACGTCGCTGGTATTACGTTTCAGCAAGATCCGCCTGTAGGTGGCGCCACTGGGTCTTGTTCCAATCTTTAATGCATGTCCGTTCATGTTTGTTTAAATCCTTCGCGAGCGATAACTTTCGAACAATTTGTCGGATTTCTTCGAAATTTGGTAAATGCATTCCCTGCGACAAAACACCGTTGGTGATGCATTTCAGCAAAATCCACCCGGAGGTGGCGCCACTAGAGTTCATTCCATTATTCCATGCTGCAAGTGATAACTTAGAAACACTTGGTCGAATTTCTTTGAAATATCCTACATATGTACCTTTCTGGGTAACATGAGAAACGTTGCGGCTCATCGGATTCTTCTCAAATTTGGCATGCATTTACCATGCCAGGAGCTGTTGTTTGGGATTGCCTTTCGCTCACTTGCACAGTTGCACTCACAGGTGGCGCCACCTGGTGGCAACATCACAAATTCGTTTCCAGGTAATAACTTGAGAACTGACCATCGGATTCTTCTCAAATTTTGTATGAATGTACCGTGACATAAGATGTCGCTTGATAATGCATTTCACTGACTTGCGCCTAGAGGTGGCGTCACCTGGTGTCAAAATCTAAATTTGGTTTCTGGGCAATAACTTGAGGACCCTCATCGGATTCTTCTCAAATTTGGTATGCAGATGTCTCCACGATACCATGTTCCTTGGGATTGTATTTTTCCCGCTTCTGCCTACAGGTGGCGTCTCCTGGTGGAAAAATTTGCTTACGGGCAATAATTTGGCAACTGCTCATCAGATTATTCTCAAATTTTGTATTCATATGTGACCCGCCCCAAATAACATGAACACCGGTGGGCATCTAGTACCGGCAATAACTTGAGGACCCCTCTTCAGAGTCTCAAAGTTCATATGCCGATACCATGACATGAGATGTCATTATGTCTCCCCCAACTATGTTGGGGGGAGACATCTAGTGTTTGTGCTGTCTGTCTGGATGGATGGATGGATGGATGCCTGGATGGATGTCTGTCCGTCCCCTTGCCTTGTCTGCAAGATATCTTGAGAACTACTCGATGGAATTTCACCAAACTTGGATGGAAGCTTCATTGGGATAGCCCCCTCATTTGATTAGGTTTTGGTGTATGTGCGTGCATTCATCCGTGTCCGGTGCCCGTCCGTCCGTCCATCTACTTGTACATGTATATACAGGCCTTGTCTGCAAGATATCTTGAGAACTACTGGACGGAATTTCACCCCACTTGGATGGAAGCTTCAGTGGGATAGCCCCCTCATTTGATTAGATTTTGGTGTGTGTGCGTGCATTCATCCATGTCCGGTGTCCGTCCGTCCGTCCATCTACTTGTACATGTATATACAGGGCTTGTCTGCAAGATATCTGGAGAACTACTGGACAGAATTTCACCAAACTTGGATGGAAGCTTCATTGGGATAGCCCCCTCATTTGATTAGGTTTTGGTGTATGTGGGTGCATTCATCCGTGTCCGGTGTCCGTCCGTCCATCCATCTACTTGTACATGTATATACAGGGCTTACCTGCAAGATATCTGGAGAACTACTTGATGGAATTTCACCAAACTTGGATGAAAGCTTCATTGGGATAGCCCCCTCATTTGACTAGGTTTTGGTTTGTGTGCATGCGTTCATCCGTGTCCGGTGTCCGTCCGTCCGTCCATCTACTTGTACATGTATATACAGGCCTTGTCTGCAAGATATCTTGAGAACTACTGACGGAATTTCACCACACTTGGATGGAAGCTTCAGTGGGATAGCCCCCCTCATTTGATTATGTTTTGGTGTGTGTGCGTGCATTCGTCCATGTCCGGTGTCCGTCCGTCCGTCCATCTACTTGTACATGTATATACAGGGCTTGTCTGCAAGATATCTGGAGAACTACTGGACAGAATTTCACCAAACTTGGATGAAAGCTTCATTGGGATAGCCCCCTCATTTGATTAGGTTTTGGTGTATGTGCGTGCATTCATCCGTGTCCGGTGTCCGTCCGTCCGTCCATCTACTTGTACATGTATGTACAGGCCTTGTCTGCAAGATATCTTGAGAACTACTGGACGGAATCTCACTCCACTTGGATGGAAGCTACAGTGGGATAGCCCCCTCATTTGATTAGGTTTTGGTGTGTGTGCGTGCATTCATCCATGTCCGGTGTCCATCCGTCCGTCCATCTACTTGTACATGTATATACAGGGCTTGTCTGCAAGATATCTGGAGAACTACTGGACAGAATTTCACCAAACTTGGATGGAAGCTTCATTGGGATAGCCCCCTCATTTGACTAGGTTTTGGTGTATGTGCGTGCATTCATCCGGTGTCCGTCCGTCCGTCCATCTGCTTGTACATGTATATACAGGCTTTGTCTGCAAGATATCTTGAGAACTATTTCTAGTGTTTGTGCTGTCTGTCTGTCTGTCTGTCTGTCTGGATGGATGGATGTCTGTCTGCCTGGATGGATGTCTGTCCGTCCCCTTGCCTTGTCTGCAAGATATCTTGAGAACTACTGGATGGAATTTCACCAAACTTGGATGGAAGCTTCATTGGGATAGCCCCCTCATTTGATTAGGTTTTGGTGTATGTGCGTGCATTCATCCGTGTCCGGTGTCCGTCCGTCCGTCCATCTACTTGTACATGTATATACAGGCCTTGTCTGCAAGATATCTTGAGAACTACTGGACGGAATTTCACCCCACTTGGATGGAAGCTTCAGTGGGATAGCCCCCTCATTTGATTAGATTTTGGTGTGTGTGCGTGCATTCATCCATGTCCGGTGTCCGTCCGTCCGTCCATCTACTTGTACATGTATATACAGGGCTTGTCTGCAAGATATCTGGAGAACTACTGGACAGAATTTCACCAAACTTGGATGGAAGCTTCATTGGGATAGCCCCCTCATTTGATTAGGTTTTGGTGTATGTGGGTGCATTCATCCGTGTCCGGTGTCCGTCCGTCCATCTACTTGTACATGTATATACAGGGCTTACCTGCAAGATATCTGGAGAACTACTAGATGGAATTTCACCAAACTTGGATGAAAGCTTCATTGGGATAGCCCCCTCATTTGACTAGGTTTTGGTTTGTGTGCATGCGTTCATCCGTGTCCGGTGTCCGTCCGTCCGTCCATCTACTTGTACATGTATATACAGGCCTTGTCTGCAAGATATCTTGAGAACTACTGGACGGAATTTCACCACACTTGGATGGAAGCTTCAGTGGGATAGCCCCCCTCATTTGATTATGTTTTGGTGTGTGCGTGCATTCGTCCATGTCCGGTGTCCGTGTCCGTCCGTCCATCTACTTGTACATGTATATACAGGGCTTGTCTGCAAGATATCTGGAGAACTACTGGACAGAATTTCACCAAACTTGGATGAAAGCTTCATTGGGATAGCCCCCTCATTTGATTAGGTTTTGGTGTATGTGCGTGCATTCATCCGTGTCCGGTGTCCGTCCGTCCGTCCATCTACTTGTACATGTATGTACAGGCCTTGTCTGCAAGATATCTTGAGAACTACTGGACGGAATCTCACTCCACTTGGATGGAAGCTACAGTGGGATAGCCCCCTCATTTGATTAGGTTTTGGTGTGTGTGCGTGCATTCATCCATGTCCGGTGTCCGTCCGTCCGTCCATCTACTTGTACATGTATATACAGGGCTTGTCGGCAAGATATCTGGAGAACTACTGGACAGAATTTCACCAAACTTGGATGGAAGCTTCATTGGGATAGCCCCCTCATTTGACTAGGTTTTGGTGTGTGTGCATGCGTTCGTCCAGTGTCCGTCCGTCCGTCCATCTGCTTGTACATGTATATACAGGCTTTGTCTGCAAGATATCTTGAGAACTATTGGATGGAATTTCACCAAACTTGGATGGAAGCTTCATTGGGATAGCCCCCGCATTTGATCAGGTTTTAGTGTATGTGTGCATGCATTCATCCGTGTCCGGTGTCCGTCCAACCGTTCATCTACTTGTACATGTATATACAATGAAAATCGCTTCTTTGCAATTAATATTTTTAGATACGCAGCTTTGTTTAAGATACTTACTGTTACATTCATTTTATAGCACTTTCCCTTAAATTATGTGCCCATTCAAGGCAAGGTGGGAGATTGGGGGGAGACATATGTTTTTGCTCAAAAATCAACCAGCATAGGCTTCATGCCGGAGCGGCAACTCAAGGGTCAAAGCGGAACCTCTAGTTTGGGATTGTGTTTTGCCTGCTTGCACCTACAGGTGGTGACTCCTTGTGGCAAAGTCTAAATTTGGTTTCTGGGCAATAGGTTGAGGATGCCTTCATATTCTTGTCAAATTTAGTTTGCAGATAATATGCCATGAGTTGTCTCTTGGGGTTGCATTTCGGTTACATAATTTTCATGCTACATGGTAAAGAAAATATATTACAGTAGCAATCAACATTCAGTCAGCCATTCGGAGTTGATCTCAAAACCTGGGAAGGTGGAAAGACCCCTCTGCTTCTTACGCCTGTGAAGTAGCTGTTGCCATCCTCATGAATATCTTCTGAAACCGACAGCGCTTATAAATATTGCTGCCATTTTGGCGGGGGACCTAGCATCCTCTGGCTGCTTGTATGTCTTATCTCACCTGCAGATAACGAGGAAATCTTGCAAAACCTGAGGTGTGAAACTCTCCAGGTCTTCCAGTACTATTACCAAAGGAGGACACTTTGAAACAGATTCTTTGTCCGCTTCTTTTGATCGCTTTTTCTTTTTAGGCGAACACCGTACCTGAAGTTCAAAGAAACCAATGAAAAAGAATTAAAATATGTCTGCAGATAAGAATTCACAAAATGCTGTTAAATTTAATGCGAAGTGGATACGGATTCCATCGACTAGCTGACAGAATAAATGCAACTTTTCCAATGATTTTATTTAAAATAAAGTCGTATGATTTCAGATCACATACATGTAATCATGAATGGGAATTGAAAATGACAACCTATTTCTAACTAGAGGCCACGGCCACACTTGATCCCATCAGCCTAGTGTGAACTTGCTGTCCCTTTCACATGAGCAATATAAATCTCCGGTATAGACAGATGAAGGGCATCCAATAAGGGGAAACAGAATGACGTTGGCCCGTCTCAGTGTTATAACATGCAGGCTTCGCGCCGGGACATCAAAATTTAACCTGCAAATTGCCTATTTGGTTTTTGTTTTTGCTATTCACGGAAAACTACCTGGTGGATTTTTCTTGATATTTTGATATAAAATTGTGCAAAGTTTCACTGTTGAGCGAGCTTACTTTCCCATGCACAGAAAAAAAAAAACCGAACATTGTCGGAGCGTTTTATTCAAGTAAAGTGAAGTTCGACCAGTTCACAGCTAAGAGATGTCAGCGTGGCACACTGCCATAGTGACATGGACGAAATAAGCAAATTCAAGTGCATTTACTTGCATATGTCAAGGGGAGGTAATCACCTCCCAGCATAAGATATTAAAACAATTATATTCAATATTAAAACAGAATGATCAATTTGAGGACTGGGACTGGGAGAGAATACCCCAGCTAGATATTTAGAAAATGTTCCCAATTTCCGACTTTCTAAATCTTGTGAAATTAGGGAGGAGGGAGTGGAGAGGTCGGGGGGGGGGGATGTTAGTCAAACATTGGTGTTCAGATCAAACCATCTTCTTGTAAGAGTAGACTGAATTGTTCGTGGGGCTTTTGTCCGGGCACCCTTTTACACAGACCCAAAAATCGTCGCACATCTACCCAATTTCAATAGGCTTGTGATTTATCACACAATATGCTACCAAATTTCAAGTGTGTAGCTGCAATGGTTTGGTTTCTAAAGCATTAACGTCATTCTGTGGATATTTTCCATTTGTTGCCATGGAAACTGCAAAAACACCAAGCACACAATAATGCTACCAAATTTGAAGTGTCTAGCTGCAATGGTTCTGTTTCTAAAGCATTAACCTCATTCTGTGGATATTTTCCATTATGTTGCCATGGAAACAGCAAAAACACCCAAATTTACCCAATTTCAATAGCCTTGTGCTTTACCACCCAACATTGCTGTATACCAAATTTGAAGTCCCTAGCTACAACGGTTCGGCTTTTACAACGTTCACGTCGTCATGTGGATATTTTTTGTTTATGTTGCCATGGAAACCACATAAATCAACAAAATGTCAATTTCAATAGGCTTGTGCTTTACCATGCAACAATGCTGTATACCAAATTTGAAGTCTCCAGCTGCAACGGTTCGGCTTTTAGAGCATTCACGTCGTAATGTGGATATTTTTCGTTATGTTGCCATGGAAACCACAAAAACCACCAAAATGTCCCCAATTTCAATACGTTTGTGCTTTACCACCCAACAATGCTGTATACCAAATTTGAAGTCTCTAGCTGCAACGATTCACCTTTGAGAGCGATCACGTCACCATGTGGATATTTTTCGTTATGTTGCCATGGAAACCACAAAAATCAACTAAATGCACCCAATTTCAATAGGCTTGTGCCTTACCACCCAACAATGCAGTATACCAAATTTGAAGTCTCCAGCTGCAACGGTTTACCTTTTAGAACGGTCACGTCGTTATATGGATATTTTTCGTTATGTTGCCATGGAAACCACAAAAATCAACTAAATGTGCCCAATTTCAATAGGCTTGTGCTTTACCACCCAACAATGCAGTATACCAAATTTGAAGACTCTAGCTGGAACGGTTCACCTTTTAGAGCGGTCCCGTCATTCATCCAGCCAGCCAGCCGGACAGCGTGATGACATGATCCCATCCGGCATATATGCCGATGGGATAAAACCATCAGTAACTACATTATAATTTTGCATGGGGAGAAGGACTTCCTGTGATTACATTACAATTGATGCATGAAGAGAAGCACTTCCTGTGATTACATTATAACTGTGCTGGGGAGAGGCACTTCTTGTGATTACATTACAATTCTGCATGGGGAGAAGGAGTTCCTGTGATAACAATACAATTTATGCATGGAGAGAAGCACTTCCTGTGATAACATTATAATTCTGCATGGGGAGCAGCACTTCCCGTGATTGCATTATATCTCTGCATGGGGAGGAGGACTTCCTGTGATAACATTATAATTCTGCATGAGGAGCAGCACTTCCCGTGATTGCATTATATCTCTGCATGGGGAGGAGGACTTCCGGTGATTACATTATAATTCTGCATGGGGAGAAGGACTTCCTGTGATTACATTATAATTCTGCATGGGGAGAAGCACTTGTGATTACATTATAATTTATGCATGGAGACAAGCACTTCCCGTGATTGCATTATAACTCTGCATGGAGAGAAGCACTTGTGATTACATTATAATACTGCAAGGGGAGAAGCAATTCTCCTGATTGCATCATAATTCTGCATGGGGAGAAGCACACCCCATGATAACATTATAATTCTGCATGGGGAGGAAGCACTACCCGTGATTACATTATAATTCTGCATGGGGAGAAGCACTTGTGATTAATTTATAATACTGCAAGGGGAGAAGGAATTCCTGTGATTACATTATAGTTCTGCATGGGGAGAATGACTTTGTGATAATTTGCATCATAATTCAACCGGAGTATATACCAGTAATGTGTACCATCAAAAGGTAAGCCATTCTCTGTTTGATGTTATCAGTTTACCTGCTGTTTGACATGTCTATTGGAGTACCAGGACACTAGACTGGACATGTTACAAGCTTTAATAAGGCTTTCTTCTTCATCACACTCATCTGCTGGCTGAAAATTACAAGAAATTATATTCCTGCAATATGTCTGACGTGCAAGAAAACTGACTGCAGACAGATTCTGACACTTTTCTATTCAACATCAATTGATTGTGGATTTAATGTGGGTGCACAAATCAACCATACCTTTAAAGTAATATGGGTTCCAGGGATAGAGAAATAAATTTAACATTGTGTTCAGCAATGTTTCAGCTATTTAGCGACCATATTGGTTTCAGTTGATAGTCAATCTTCATTCATGTCATTATATTAAAGTTGCAAAATTGGAAGAAAGTTAAATCGATCTTGGAGAAAAAACAGCAAGTGCATGATCTCGATTTGAAAGTTTGACATTTTGTATTTTGTTGGACAGCAAACGTTTATTGCCAAAATTAGAACATTGATAACAGAAAATATGTAGGGCTGTTTTTAATTACTATGTGAACAACATTCTTTGGTTTGTTCATTTCCTCCTTTGAAATCACAAATATAGGTCTGATATGCATAGGAATGGACAATGCATGCAGATCCAGCTTGAGAACCAACTTGACAATTTTGTGGGGCGTTATGATTCACACACCCCTGAACACAATGGAAACTGGAGTCAGTCGCGTATCAGGCCTGGCCATATAAGGCGAGCGATCAATCATGCTCGCGCCCACACACGCCCAAGTCGTTTCAGGCGACCGATTCATCACTCGTCCAGAAGTTCAAATTTTTGTTTATGACGGCCAATTCGACTGCTCGAAAATGTATCACTGGAGCTCGCTTCCAGTTTCAGTACCAAGCAGGAAGTGTGATATTGGGTCATGTGCATAACTGTCTTCTCGTGATATTCTATGGGACTTCAACCATTGCTATGACTACAAGACTTTGAGGTGAAGATGTTTCTGCATTGTCTATTACTTTTAATTTTATTCGTCATGGCTGCATCTATCGAAAATGTCAAAACTAAGGGAAGAAAGATTGAACTGAAGACTTTCTTAAACTGGGGACATAATCGAAGTCAGAACAGTACGTGACACAAAACAACAGCATTTGTTCATTTATTTGGTGAAAATTCATTTGGTGAAAATACTTGACTACGATTATGAAAGTATATGATCTAGTACTAAATTAAAACTATCTTGAATAATTAGCGACATACCAGACTGGACTTCTCCATTAGCTGTGAGATGGTTTTATTTAACATGAATTTGATCTGTGTACAATCTTTGGCTCTAAGGACAGCCACATATGAGGAGACTCTTTCTTTGAGGGACTGGAGGAGATTAGAGAACATCACCGCATGGTCTGGGGTATTTACACCTGTAATATAGTCAACATATCACTGATAACGAAGTGGTTATATTGCCACAATGACGATGTATCAATATGCTGTAAAACCGGTGGTTTTCACGCCCCAGTGATCATGGTGATTCCAGTTAGCAGCATTCTGGGTCACTTTGGGTGAAACTTCTCTCCTACGAGTATCATACTAGAAGATATGGGTAAATGTGCTCACAAATTTTGGCAAGTTAAAGTTGGAAATATTCACGAGTGATGGCCAATCATTTACCTCCCCATGAATTAAGTATAGGAGAACTGTGATGAGTAATACTCAATGTGACCCAGACCAGTTGATAATGACAGGTTTTTATTTTGTGTTTTCCAAATGTGCAGTGGCCAATAAATGCTTCGCAACAATACTCCTTTCTTGGTTACTGCTGGCAAAATTCATTCAAAATTTCACGTAAAAAATTAGCTAAGTTTTTCATCTGTCTTTTGCCCTATCAAGCTGACACCAGCTTTCCATAATTTGGAAATATGCCTAACATGCATGCACACAAAATATCTTAGTGTCACTTCCACAATTAAGTCCACTCACAAGACCGGAAAGAAATATTGGCGGGATGTTGGATTAATTTTGCCCAAAAGGTGGCATGGATTACTGATTTCATCCAATAAAATCATCTTTAATTCGGGACTGCAGACAAACTTGAAGAATGACAGCAAAAATAGCAAATTTTGAATTAAGAGCTTCGATCATAACATGGACAGATCGATTACAAGACCCTGTTAAGGCCTTGCACTGGGTGATAAATGCAAACATACATGAAAACAGTGGAACTCTCCATATATGACATGTATGAAGTGACAAATAGCTGTCTCATGTGACCTATGGTAGAGCCAGACAGCCTTGGAAGTGATGAAGAAAGGTTCCTGTTGTTCCTAATTACGAATCAAACTAGTACCGGTACCGTAAATTAAGTTTATAAACAAAGAAAAAGGCACAGTGTTCAAAATCCAGTGCATTTTTGCCACCGGACTGAAACCATAAATACAGGATCATGCATTTTGATATATCTGATTGGCATTCTGGCTCTAACAAAACCTCTGTGTACGCAGGGGTTTTTCTAGCCGTTTTTTCATCGTGGTTACCACGATGAAAAACAATATATATTGAGTTTTGCAGAAAAATTTCAAATTGAGTTTTGATTAAAAAAATTGAGTTTTGCAATTTTTGCCGTTTGTGCGCGAAGCGCACGAAAAAAAAATTGAGTTTTTCCACAACATACCAGTTGTCAGTTGATAGGTTGTTTCGCATGACCCGCCCGCATCAATATTTTGGAAATAAATAATGCCGCATGTATTTTAATTATCAGTAGTTATTGTTCGTAAAAGAAATAAGTAAGCAAATCTAAGTAAAACGAATGAACCTTCACAGCGCGAGTCAGCGCGAAGGCGACTGAAGAGCCGCCATCTTGGTTCACATTCTTGGGGAAAGCCGTAGTTCAAAACGAGGCACAGTCCTTTTCTAGCGAGGATTCCCTCGTGTCAAGCACGTGGCAGTAAATTTTTAACTCCGGCACTTTTGACGGTCGCGTACCAAAGCCATCGTGGTTTCAGTTTATGGATCAGTTGTTTACTCATCAACCAATTCATTTAACCATCCATTTATCTGATGAAACGCTTTTGAGCGAAGTGGTCGAGCGCTTCACGTCTTCACTCCCGACAACAACAACAACACAGACTGTCGACCAATATTATAATCGTAGCTTGAGGACGACGGACATACAAAATTCGTCGCCGTGGACAGAGAATCCATATCTTCAATCAGTGTAAAAGAAATAAAGAAGATTTCAATAAGAGGGGACTCCTGATGTTGAAAATTTGGGTAATAAATTCTGCAGTTACCTTTAATATTGATCACAAGTAAGAGTTTTTTCCCTTGATTTCTGTTTACACAATGTGTGTGCATTTGAGTTTTACTGTCTACCATAATTATTTACATAATGTTTCAATTAAAATAAAGCAAACTTAAAATGTCTCTTTAAAGAATAATTATTTCATAAATATTTTTTTCTGGCGATATTTATGAGAGATTTCAGGGTGTATAAATCTGTACAATAGGAATGTTGCCAGGTTGTATATTCGATCACAGTCTTCTCTGTTAATGGTAAAAAATTTAGCTTCAATAATTAATAATTATAGCATCTAGCATGTATGTTTTAATTAGCATGAGGTCATGCTAAACAACCTATGGTTTCTGAAGAAGTTTTGTAAACATATGATCAAACATATGACCAACCTCAGTTCTGTAATTGGTGCGATGAAAAAGTTGGAAAAATTGAGTTTCATCATTTTTTTGATGAAAAAGGCAAAAATATTGAGTATTGTAGATTTCTTTGCGTGCCGTAGGCGCGAAAAAAAATTGAGTTTTCAAAATTTTGAAATTGAGTTTATGAACAATTTTGGGCTAGAATAACCCCTGGTACGGACTGAATTTATCTTCACATGCAAAAGAGTTTCAGTTCCTTAGGCAATGCACTGTAATCCAAAACATGCTTACTCTGAAGTAGTTCTCGCAGAAAATATAACATTAAAACTTTCATTCTCTGCTTTTTCCATGCCATCATATCCAGAATACTGACCGTGACTTCTTCTTCACTTTATTCCTACATGTACAACAATTAAACTGGTCACTGCTCACGAAACATTGGGCGCACCTTTCGTGAAAGCATGTGCAAAAGGTTGATAATAACTACATGTAATACTATTATTTCATATTTCATAGCTTTCAGCGAAAGGTAAACACCTTTCGCGAAAGATTGGTCACGATCGTAACTGACGTAAAGCAATCCGCATTTGACGAGACAAGATGGCAACATATGGGGGAGTGTTAGATCTTCATCACATTCCTTGGCGAATGCGGGTTACAATTGCATCTGTTTTAGGACCACTAATATTCTCGATTTAACCCAGCAAGATCCGAAAGGGCCTGGAGTCACAAAGTTACAGTCGGCTTCCGTCACTGCAGGCAAAATCTCTTCTTTTTTTCTGTCAGCGATATCGTCATTTTAAGATAGAAGTATCTGCTCAGAGTTGTTTCCCCTCTTGACAACTGGACACACCCCTTATGAACGGCTGGCTGACGCCATGTTTTAGATTGGGCTTTATGCACTATTAAGTTCATTTGGATGTGAAAGATTTCAATTCCAAAAACAAGCCATACTGCACAATGAACTCAAATAAGGGGCTGATCATGTGACTAGATATGGTGATACAGCTCCAGGCACCAGTACATACGATCTTGATTTTGCATGAACCATGGCTTGCATCATGGACTGACGGGGAAAACCGGTACGTCATCGTGATTTTATATTGGCAATACATTCACAAAATTCAGTATATGGACCTAATTAATGCCATAAAAAACAAAACACACCAGCAAATGAAAAAGAAATAGTTGACAGACAAGAATATAAACAATTTACGACATGTATTCCCTCAAACATCATTCACGTATTCCTTTCGCGAAAGGTTAACTTCCGACTTTTTCTCGCGAAAGGTAAGGCGAAAGGTACTGGCGAATCATTCGCGAAACGTTTGTGAACGATTCATCACATCTTTCGACTATCCTTCGCGAATTTGACCAGTTTAATTCTTGGGTGTACTGTACTTATAATCATATTTGATGTTAGATTTATTCTTTAGTTATTTGAGTTTCATGATAAAGACAAATACCTGTTATAAGAGCAGCTGTTGGGATTTCTACAACATGTGGTGCCACCTTTTCTTCAGAGGACTGGTCTAATGTGAAATTTGGATGTGCCCACTCCACAAACTTCAGTAAATCATCAAAGATCTTCGTATTCATTTCACACTGTAGAATCTATTAAAGCAAAAAAATTCAATATTTCAATTTGGCAAATACAAATGTACAGTCCATTATACTTATAAATACGAAGCTGCGCATCAAAAAAACCCTCGGCTCTGGGTACATTCATAATGTATTCAATTTGAGCCAAGATGTCAGGAACACCAAGCAGTCAAGTCACAAATATACAGATTATCAAAAATTTTCCAATTAGAAATGACCCCTAAGATTTCCGTCCAATCAGAGAAACCGGTATTCATTACATAAATTCCTTGATGCATCAACATGATCAATGATGTATACCAAATTTTACATCATGCATTTGAACGGTATGATCAGAGATAGAGATCATTAATGATTTCGCATAGATTGTCGTAAGTCTCTTGATGCATCGATGATGTATACCAAATTTTACATCGAGCACTTGAATGCCAGAGAACGAGATCATTATTGATTTTGCATAAATTAAAGATGGCCGCCCATCCTTCCCCCCACTCAGAGGAACTGACGTGGTTATTCATTGCAAGTCAGTTGATACATCGATGCTGTATACCAAGTTTGGTATAGAACACTTAAATTGGATCAGAGATATCATTAAAGTTTTTGCATAAATTAAAGATGGCCGCCAAGGTTTTCGGTCAATCAGGTCCTGATTCAAAGTATCTGGATGTATCGATGATGTTTACCAACTTTCATATAAAACAACTGAATGGTAACAGAGATATGTATCATTATCGATTTCGCATAAATTAAAGATGGCCTCCAGGATTTCCAGCTAATCAGAAAAACCGGTTTGGTAATTCATTTAAAGTTGCTTGATGTATCGATGATGTATACCAACTTTCGTATTGAATAGTTGAATGGTTTCCGAGATATGGATCATTATCCATTTCGCATAAAATTAAAGATGGCCGCCAAGGTTTTCACCCAATCAGGTCCCAATTAAATAGGCTTCTGGTCCTTGACTAGGTAAATAAGCATACCAAATTTGGAATTCTTCAGTGGAATCGTTTTCCGGCTATCTCGCTCACGTACGGACGTACGGACAGACGGACGTACGGACGTACAAGACGACGACAATACCCCATGGCCAAAATTGGCCGAGGGGTAAAAATACCCGAGACTGTTTGGAATTGCCTTCATTCAAGACATGGAATTAATAAGACAGAAGACATGTGTTATATCACATATATCCAGCCTCCTATCACAGGATGTGATGAGGGTTAAACAGTTACATGTTAAAGAATAGGAAGGCACACCCTATATTAAATCTAGAGGCCTGATATGGACTATCCAGGGTGAGTGAGTGAGTGAATAGGGTTTAACATCGCTATCAACATTGTTTCAGTCATATCACGACGAACCAACTAAGCACCACCCAGCCCAGTTGTATTCCTGCTACTTCAAAGAAGAAATCCGTGAAGCAGCATGGAACCAGACACCCTCCATCCACCCTATAAAACACTGAGGACAGCCCACAAGACAGAGACAGGATGCTTACATGGTGCAATGAAGACAAGTGATATTACAGCGTTACGTGAGGATTGGGTGAACATGGTGAAGCTCAGAATGATGATCCTGTGCTATGAAGTCACATGAGTCAGACTTACCTGTATATCACTATTCACCTCCTCCCACAGGTTCTGGAAGATCTTCACACATTTATAACTAACAGAGGACTTGGCATGAGACCTGAAATAATCCTCTGAGGAATAAAACCAGAACATATTATAGAATGCATGTCATTTGTATCCCCTACCCCAGCACCCACAGGGAATGGTGGGGACATGGTGGGGGAATAACCATCTGAGGTAATGGAAAATGACCCATGAGGTGGGACTCAAAAATAATGCAACATCTTAATGAGTTACCTCCCTTGTATGAGTTTACTAATGAATGACCTCAACTCCGAAAGTGGGACCAATGTGACAGCTATGTGGGGCAATGTTATGGGTAAGACTAACCAAATGCATAATTTGTATATTGAGATGAAGTACCTTATCATGCTTGTATATATGAAATTGTAGTATTATCATACATGCTTCAAGATGAGCATCAAATTCTTCCCTACCTGGCCTGGCTACCTTCTTCTTCCCTTTGAATACAAAACAGCCCTGTATAAAGATAAAAAGATATAATACAAATCAAGAAAGGAGCAAAGCGCTAACTCCATACTATGCCATTCTGATAACTTTCAAACTGACATGACTGATGTACAGGTACTGCATTACCCTCTGCCACCCAAAGATGATGTATCTGTAAGATCATGTGGATTAATCCTGTCTGGGTAAATGCCCCTAGACTGAGATTAAGTTATTCTCACCTTGCTCCATTTAAAAGGAGAGTCTGGACAAATTGTCCACACTCACAGAGCTACTTCACTTGCCAATGACAACATTTAGGCTAAGTCAAGCGTGAATTGAGCTTGAGCAAAGTTGTGTTTCAAACTAGCACATATTTGGGCATATAGTTCCGCTGTCTTGATAATGTCTAGTGCATGTGTATCTTTATATATCTTGTGAGTACGGAGGAAATCTCAGATTGTTGTGATGGAGGGGAAATGAAGGAATAAAGATTTGATCTTGCATAATCTCAGTCTGGTCACAGCAAACAATGCTCCCAGCGAACTCTGCCCCCAGAACGCATCACATTTTGATTGGGCTAATGACATTTGAGACTGTTTTTCAAAAACGATGTGGACAGGGTCTTATTCTTCATTATTTATTGCTCATTATTTAAAATGAATTCGGGCTGACATCATTCGCCTGTCATGTTTGGGAATGTTTAAATGAACAAGTTACCATGGATGTCATTAGAAGGCGGTAGGCATCCCTTTTTGGTGAAAATGGCCCAAAACAGCCGCATACTTTCTACATAATTTTTATACTTGAAACACTAAATCTCATTTCTTGAGGCCGTCTACTACCATGCCCTCCACCTGCTTCTTCAAAACTTAATGACAACCCTGGTTACTCCCGTGGCACAGTTTGTCTTTCCACGGGAATCCGGGAATCTGATTCCTGTCAGCACTCTCGCAAAATAATTTACGGGAATCCAACAAATATTAGCAATCTGTATAGAAATGATAGCATTGGATTCCCATGGATTCTCATAGAGCTGGCTTGCAAGAATCTATTTGGATTCCTGTGAATCTGCCTGGGACTTCTCATGGCATATTATCTTCATCTATTTTGCCATTTCCATCATCAGCTTTGATGTGTCTTTCGGGTTGTTGAGAGAAAAGAGGTTGGCTTGAGCAAAATAATGTTGGCTAAAACATTTTACTGATTTCAACATAAAGTGAGAAACTGGGCTTGGAAATTGCATCAAAGTAGGAAAAACAGCAAATATTGAAAATAAATGGAAAAAAAAATACGAAGCTGCGCATCTGAAAACCCCTCGGCTCTGGGCGCCAGCCATTCATAATGTATTCAATTTAAAACAAGACTTCAGGAACACCAAGCAGTCAAGTAACAAATATACAGATTATGAAAAATTTTGCCATTAGAAATGACCTCAAACGTTTCCGTCCAATCA
>JAVTVY010013961.1:0-56966 GCA_036873755.1 Hanleya hanleyi
CTTGCTGGAAAATTGTAAAGATAAGCAATGGGGTTGGGAATGGAGAAGGGCCATAATCATGGTGGTTATTTTACTCAGGAGGACTACATTGGTTTTGAGGTGTTCAACACCCTTTTTTTTTTAAACAGAAGGATTGCTGTAAACTACCCCCCTAATATGATTCTAGGAGTGTAAGTCACACACACTTCTGAAGGTTTTTAGTATATAGAGAATTTGTTGTAAGGAGTGCTTTTTTCACTCACCTAAACCAATATTAGGAGTGTGATTAAGAGTGTGGTGTGACTACACTCCTAAAAAATGAATGACTGCATCACACTCACCTGATTCCTCTCTTAACGCTCTCAAACATCAAGGATGCTCGACTGGGGCGCGGAACTTTGGGGATCTTGGGTGATTTCCTGAAGCTGATGCCGAGGCTTTTAGAGCTATGGGTAGGTTTGGCATACTGTCCCGGACTTCGGCGTAGATTCTGTCCTAATATGGGTGTGGCAGGGCCAGGCTGGACTCTGGGATTTGCCATGCCTCCGAAAGAATGGCTGCGAGCAACTGCTAAACTACGGTGATTTGCTTTACTCTGCGCCTCTTTAACTGACATTTCTCTACTGTACAGGTCTTTGTGCGTCATTGGGGCTGAAACTTCAGGAAAACACATCAACTCAGTTTTTCTTCCCATTATTTCTTTTTTTTTTGCTTCCAATAACTCCTCTCATGTACACATGTAATATCAGAGCAGAATTGTAACAAGTCACATGTACACCATACTATTACTGACGACTCTGAACATAAAATGGATAATTTATATACAGTACTCGGTATCCAGTGATAGGGATTCTTTACACACCTGTAATCACGCTAAAGTAGCTCTACCACAATTCAAGCTCAAAATGGCAATACATGTATGTGCTCCCGAGACTTAACACAGCTCAAACATGCAATCTTGGGCATATATACATACATGTACAAATTATGTGACACAGACTGCACTAGCATGTAGACTTTACTCCCTTGATGTTGTAATAGAATATCAATGGACTTTACAACACAGACCTATCCTAATACTGACACTGCCCCTAATCTCACATGTATGGAATTCCCCTCACAATGGCAGGAATTCCTCAGCATGCACGTGTGTCTGTAACACTCACAGGACTCTCCCCGACAAAACTCCAGATCCTATGAGTAAGTTGTGTCAGAGCTGACAAAGCTAAACAAGCGTATTCAACTGTAATATGGCTACAATGTGCCAGCCTAAAGGTAACCTCCCTTTTGTGTCACACATATATATTTCTCACTGCAGGTTCTGACTTCAGTGGACTGAATGCGCCCAGCCCTATAATTTAGTGGGGGGGCGCGGCAGGTTAGCCAGTCCGAGTCAGCCTGCCCAGAGTGACAGGAACGCTACCTTCACCTGTATTTTCCATGTGAAGTTGACCTATGTTATCTCGATCTGACCCCAGTATCTCAATACTATCATCAGCTCTGATCAATATAGCCTCAGGCTTATTAACACAGTTATTCTGACAGAGAGATCTTTTACTCTACTATTACTCTACTGGAGTACAAATAAAAGTACTTTGAATTGAAAACCTGTAACAATAGGAACAATAGCACCTAGCCTGCCTGTGAATGTCAACACGTTCATCAAAGATTTTATCGATCAGTACATGAAAGCATTAGAGAGCAAAAGGTACCTGTACACCCAACAATGCCAAGCAGGTTGAGGGAAATAAATATGTGAAAATACCCAATTTATATTAAATAATGCTCAGTCCCTTCTTGCGGAGCCCCAGACAGGTATGCGGAGATATAGGCCAAATAAGACAAGGATGTCCAGGTTATTTATAAAAATAATGGATGAGAAAAAATTCCTTCCCCGTAGGTAATTCTATTATCTATTTCACAAGTTTTTATTTAGTTCCTGTTATTAAGATTGCCGTGATAAATTTCTACCTGGTCAAATTTTTTATTCATTTGTACCTGTGTAAACTCTGTATATATATTTTGTTTTATCTACATCGCCGAGTATGACAATCCTTAAAACTGGCCGACACAACACACACCTTCAGTACTCAGAATAATGACAAACAAATCAATATTAAAGACAAACATCAGCTATAACCTAAAAATCATTAAGCATCACACTAATTAGTCACAGTATTCAGACTGGCGAACTTAAACTGCGCTTTATCTAAACTGACTTATTAGTAACCATGGTAACTGAGTAAACATTAACTCCTGTCCCTCATGTTTGTAAAATAGGAGACAGCTGTTGATCAATCACTCTTCTGGATTTTGTTTTATCGGAGTAAAATGTGTCTCCAATATTACCATGATTACTCGGCACTGCATTTCCATTGTTTTGCAGGTGAGTGATGTAAAGCTCTCCCGAAGAAAAAGATGGGGAAGTGATGGAGTAGGAGAGTGATCAGTCATCTTTAACCAGAGAGAGACTCAGATGACTACATTATTAACTATGGTAAATAATTCACAATACTGCTTACATACATGTAGTCATGTAACTAAGGAAATAAAAAATATTAACCATCAATGTCTGTTTGGCTTCAAAATGTCACTTATTCAATATCAATTTCACTTCATAACATTGAAACAGTATAGAGTTCAAATTCGAGACAATGGGACAAACTGTTTGCTACTAGTGTTTGACATTTAAGCTATTTAGTACTGAATCAAAATCAGACAAAATTGTCGTCTAAATTTAGGACGATGTGACCAAATATGCAATGGTACTGGGTGAATGAAAATTGTAAATAGTGGATTTTAATGAATTTTCCTTTAATTCATCAGGAAGTACATGTGTAGGATGTGTAAATGGAATCAGGACGGAACACAGGTGAGAGTTGGGACGATATAGAGGCGGCAATGAGTACCCTGACATTTTACAGGAGCTTAGTCGTGTTTGCAGATTACTGTCTTCATATAATCGATCACCTGAGCCCTTCAAGGTGTCCAGAATAACAAAATAACGGGAAATAACAACAGCTATAATGGTACGAGAGTTATAAACAACACACACTTTGACATCACTTATACCTTGATGCAGGATAACTGGCACAAAGGCCTATTTCTGTTTGTAGCCCAACTTCCTGATGTCAACAAAGCTGGGTAGCTTCATCATTTCTATACAGTACACACGTTTCTTGTCAACTCGTCCAAAAGCAAACCTCCAGCAGTTCGGCCTATTGTTACACTGCGGTCAGATCCACGTGCTCAACACATTTCTGTCATCTCAAATCAGGCTATGTACAACCCATACCATCACAAGTTTGGCCACAGCGAGGATAACATGAAATTTGCATTGAACAAACATGTAAATGTGCCCATATCTGACCCAGTATTGGTATGTCTATCTACATGTACACCTGTGTTTCTTATACATCTAGCAGGATGAAGGGCGAGTGCATGAGTGACTGATTAATGTCGCTTTCAACTATATTTCAGTCATATGACGACGTTGGGTCTTATTCCTTTTCACACCCGAGAACCACACGGGTGGGGTCCTATTCCTTTTCACACCCGGGAACCCCACGGGTGCCTCAGTTAGTCGCCTCTTATGACAAGCTGTCTGAGGAGCTAAGGCCTATTTTTATCATGACCAACGGTGTGCACAACAACATCCCAGGTGAATCCCCGGAAGCCCCATGAGGCTAGCAGGATGAACTGCAGTATCTCATTATTTAAGAAGAGTAATCACTTTGACTCTTCATTACTTTCCCGAGTTAGGAGTTCCTGCTCTCTTGAAAAATGGAAATGATATATGAGATCCAGAATAGTGAGGAATAGCTCACTGGACTTTACAGACAGAGAACTGTTGTCAAAACTGGACCATGGAAAAGTACACCTGTACTGAAGCAGATAAGTGTGAAGATACAGTGGAAACAAAATTATGTTTTCAGGGCTTACTTTTCCACTGGAATACGCTTCCAGTCAGCACTTCTGCAAATAAAATTTTCACAGGAATCCAACAGGACAAGGAACCCAGAGAGGGGTTCCAATAAAATATAAAATCTCCAGGCCTGATACATACATTAAGACAAGGTTAAGATTACACATGTACTTATCAATCTCAGCAATAGCCTGCAATTATTCCAGTTTGTCAATAATTTATTCATACACAGAACTGCAGCGATGGATGAAGAGATGCCTGATTTACTACGACCTCTAGTCTGGGAAAAAATCCATACAGACAATGATAAAGGATACATGTAGTTTGAGGAATATACTAGAACATGCCTTGTGACCATGCAGCTTCTTCTAACCAGCCTCACACATATCTATGTCACATTCACATTTATCAAGTCCCAAATATTTTTGGCCACTTAATTAATCAGTCTCTCATATTTGTAAAATCTGCCACAGTTATTGACAACTCTCTTGCATTCTGATTTGCGTGGGTGATGGTAGATTGATGACAATCTCCAATATCACTCTCCTGGCAGTTATCAGGAGAGTGATAGCAAAGAATGAGATTGATCAATCTCCTTAAAACTGACTGACTACTTCCTACATGTACCTATACTCCCTCTAATATTGTATGGTTCAGTAAGGTCGAATCTGGACAAACAGGGACAACTGCACTGATCTTGGACCAATACAGAGAGACAATCTCGGCCAAACAGCCATCCAGCTACATTTGTAGCTTCGGGAATTCACAATATTTCCTGATATAAAGTCATGCATGTGATAGTGTGATGACCATGTGCGGTTACCATGCATGATGACATGTCAATATCAAGCGACCATCACAGACATAGATGTCTGTCAGAGAATTCAACAACATTGATCTACATGTATCCATGTGTGAACAAGACTGGTCATCTCACCGTCATTCTCATTGTGACAGACTCTCAGGACTGGTCATCTCACCGTCATTCTCATTGTGACAGACTCTCAGGACTGGTCATCTCACCGTCATTCTCATTGTGACAGACTCTCAGGACTGGTCATCTCACCGTCATTCTCATTGTGACAGACTCTCTGACAGTGACAACAAACCCAGCAAATGAAGCTCCACAAATGGCACATTATATGTTACAACAATATTGATTGTCTGAAGACTATAATGTGGAATATAGTACTGACTGAGGTATCAAAGGTATTCACTGAGAAGGATGGACAATATATCTGATGCTCATTCACTGACACTGTCCACACTAACAGATGAGCTATACACAGGCCATGTGGATGTCGTTTGTGATACCCTGGTTTCCATGCAAGCTTACATGGCACCTGACCTACATTCTAGTATCCATCAGAAAACTGGGTGATAATAGAGTCCCAGTTCCACACGGACATATTGTACATACCACAACCATGAGACATTGTAATTCCAACAGTTCAGGAAATGTGAATAATCAGGACAATATTACAGATAATGCCATCAAATTACTCATGTCATATTATAAGAGGAAGTAAGACCAGAAACAGTCCAGGCCAGCGTGGGGACTAAATATTGTAAACCTGTCTTCACTGTGTTCATGTAGTACAGATACAAATATACAGGACCAAATGACCATATTGTACACACTCACCTGATGCTACCAAAGACAACCCAGTCACATTGTTAGAACTGTCCAGTGCCCTAACGTCCTGTTAGTCACCCTGAGGGGATCCTAACACCCCACATGTCCTCAGTCAAGGTGAGAATCATACCAACATACAATGACGATGGTGAGGCTACATGCTTCTACAGCTGACGTAGATGAGGCTGGCTGGCTACATGTAGCTCTATAGATGACTCATACAATAGCCTAGCATCAGCGTCCTTAGCGGACAACCAGCCATCAGCACACACATCACAGCCTTATGCCATCATACAATGCTAGAGCCTATTCTTCCATTTAATACTGGGATGTACATGTGAGGGAATGCCTAATGTGTTGTTAATATTTCCTGGTCTTAGTTCACAAAACTGTCTGACTATCATATACTAAATAGATACACTGACTATGCGCACATGTAACATGCAACAGATACATGTAGAAATGACCGTTCTGTCTAACATTACATATTCATGCCCATGGTAGGGTGCATGTGCAATAAATACTCTCTGATATACATACATGTAATATGCAACATTAATATTCAGCTTTCTCAGGAATGCATTTTGAGATGAAATCTTTGGAGTAGTAGTGGAATTTCTCAATATCATACATCTGGTGCACCTTATGTAAGGTTAATTTGCAGATAATCCCATCTAACACTTGGAGTAGTTAGGAGGTTAAGTTGAGAGTATGAGGGCCTGGGGCATTGCTGTAACTATGAGTAACAGATAATACTCAATTACGCTCTCATCAAATACATAATATTGGGATGCATTATATCAACCGCTGATTCCATTCTGATGAAAGAGAGGATTTTTGCACTGTTTCCAGGGACGGCGGAGAAGACTGATGACGCAGCCATCAATTGACAGACTACTAATGAATAACACATTCCAGCAATTGATCAGAACGAGCTGAAGAAAGAATTTGAAGAAGGAACATTACAAAAGTGTAGGCAATTTGAAGAAATTTAACCGAATCAGATTTGTAGTAAATGTGACTAACTGCTGATTTCAAAATTTTGTTTGAACACTTTGGTCAAATTAAATCATAAAGTGTAACTGTGGTACTTATGTATGTAGTGCCTATTCGACGTAACATGTTAATAATAAAATGGAAAAAACATTTCCTCAAAATTTCACTCGCTTTCGATCTAAGAGAATTCAAAAGCACACATGTGGGAGAGACATTATCTCCACAGTCCTTCTTGACATCACAGATGACATCAATGTCATACTTCAAGTATCTAGCAATGTTGTAGCAATTCCATGTGTCGTGGTTAATCGCTTAAAAAACCCGTCAAGTTCTAACATGCTTGCAGAACTGGGCTCTACAATAACATTAATAACACTGCCATCATTAAAATTAACAGCATATTACCAGAATCAGAATATAAGTCCCATAATTTAACAGATTAACTTAAATATGACTATACTACATTTTATTTTAGCCAGAAATATAGGATTGAATTTCACTGTCATTTGAATGATTATCAGTCAAGCTTTCAATGTTCAACAAATATGTTGTGTACTTATACAGCTACATCCACAGTAATCCCCCTAATTGTGAACACAGTACTTAACCATTTAGCTTCATGTACACATGCACACTTAATTCAGAATAACATTTTAATGCGATCAACACTGTAATTGTTTCATGTATACATGGCTGCTTAATCTAGTTAATGCTGGAATAGCACTTTAATGCCATCAACTGCGTAAAAAGTAAGTAAGAAGCCACCACATGTGACCGTGTAAAGTGAGGTAAAGGTCTGTGTGCAGGTGTGTTGAGTGAACATGTAATGGCTGTGATAGTCTGCAGAGTTTACCTGTGCCTGATAAAGACAGGTGATACATTCTACACAGGACTAACAATGCTAGATTAAGTAAGCCATCTCTAGATCAGTCTGGAATGTCTAACCACACAAACAAGCCATGATCATAGGCCAAGACTTATCCCACATTCATAGCAAGTTTCTACAGCTTGTACCAGAAACAAATCTTTTCAACCCCTGTTATGTCTGTGCATCCGAAAATACCTTACAAGCTAGAGAAACACAACATCTAACAAAGACATGTCCTTAGTTTCTACATTTAGAAAGATAACAAGGAATAGAAAAGTACACTTGTATTTTCCAGTTTATACGAAATAGTGACATTCATTATTTGCGACATCAAAGTAACAAATGTTTCTCTCTTTAACCATATATGTGTAAATCTAATCTAGTTTCTGTTGTGTGGTTCAGATTTTTTCCCACTATCACCGTGATGTCTGGTAGATGGCATTTAGCCTTAATTAACTTGAATATCTACAGTCTACCTTTACACAATAATGAGGTACATATAAAAGGTACACGAACTGCCATAGATCTGCTTAATATTAGACATAAAAATGGGTAAAAACAGTTTTGATGAACTACAGGTATAAATATATGAACTGGCTAATTAAACTATAATACATGATGAAGAAACACAGGTAATAAACATATTTGAATCGGAGTAGCTAAGAGGTGTTATCACTGCCTAATACCCCATTGAACTTACTTCCACGATGGAGCTGAGGTTTCATCTTGACTTTTTTCATCAGATGTAAGTTGGCGTCAGACCTGTGTCTGGACAGGTACAAGGGTTGTTTGTGACGATGAGGGCTGTGGTGGTTGTGAGAACTGAGGAGAAGATTCGGGGTGGACATGTGTACCACCATCTTCTTTCTTCTGTCCAACATCTTCTCAGCCTCCACTCCACGTCGACCCGACGGACTACTAAACTTTACGCTTGGATCCACGGCGAAAACTTTCACACAGGTGCTAGAAAACCAAGCCCCTTCCTAAAGTTACACAAGCTTTTTTCTGCCAACCTGGCTCACAAAAACACACATTTGGCTAGCCCACTGCCGGGCGTGAACGGCTAAAGTAAAAGCCACGCAACGCAAGCTTACGTTAGTGGAGTGACTGACTTTCACCTCAGTGAAGCTAGCTGATACAGTGACACAATGGCAATAGGCAGCATTCCAGCAGGTACTAGCTTCAGGCACACTTGTTAATGATAAACAGGCTTTTTGTGCAAGCAGGTTTGACGGCGGCAGCAACAACGCAGTTATCATCATCTAGAAGCCCGGCCTACAGTGTACCTGTTCAGTATGAGCTCACACACATTCCAGCAATGTTTGCTCAGCCTGTGGGAGGGATGTACATGTATACACCTGACCATGGGACCAAGTCTACTTTGGCTCCTATCTCCTATAGCTATTCATACAATTTAATCCCTTCCCTCCTTCGCATCTTCCTCACCTGGCCCATGTATGTCCATGCAGGCCAGAGTTAATAAAAAAAAAAAACCAGCTGTAAAGATGTTGCTAAATTAGTCCAATTCTAATTCAAGTTTTCAATGAATGTGGAATGAGTGGATTATATTTATGTGAAAACACTCCAAGGAAGCAAAAAAAAAATCTAATGAGAAAAAAACAATCTTTGTCGTACACTCTTTATATGTATGCATTTCAAAGTTTACAAATCTGCACTTCAAGTCTACAGGTATGCCATTCAAGGCCGGTCAATAGGATGTGCAATGTATTGAGCGGGCCAAGCCTCTTCAACCCAGGGGTTCACCGGTCACTCATTCTCAATATCTCCATGGATAATACAATCCACGATATTCCTCACAATCGTGCATGAACCCACTCCATCAAAACGCATAATGGTTGCTGTGAATATAAACACGCCTCTCGACAGGTCTCTCAGCATCAAACAGACCTGGTATAACTGGCGAGATCGGCCAGGTGTGCAGAGAATTGCTCAGACTCCCAATGTTTTCATAGAACCGTGGCCTCACACTGTAGCCATTATTGTCACAAAGTATGAACATGTACGGCACACATGAATATGGGTGCTCATTATTTCCTTTGAAGGGGCTGCTTATGTATTAGGCTTTTATAAAGAACAGATTTTTTTTTTTCTTTTAATTTTGGAACATTCCAGTTGACCCAAATACTGACTGGCCAAAACGATGTGGCAGGGTTTAATACTGAAGTGGGTTTCTATGTTTACACATGTGTTTGTCTACAAACAATGACAATCCTTGTATGGACACAGAAAAAAAAGATGTAACAAATGAATAAATTCTATACACAACTCAACTTTTTTTTAACAGAATAGAATCACCTAATTCATCATTGCCTACAGAAGTGGTTCCAACAAGAAAAATAATATCATCTACAATTTTATATATTCTTCACATTAAGTAAAAAACGAAAAAATTCCCTTCCCCAATTAAATCAGACTGTAAATTGTAATATATGAAATGGAAAACAAGTTGGATACATATAAAAGCTCTTGGTTAATAAATGACGTGCCAACATCTGATAACATTGGTAAAGCAACTAGAAAGGAAATCCTGTGATAAAAGTCTCCACTCAATAATCAAATGAGTCTCATTCCAATCTCCGAGAATTCGTGTGTCATTCCAATCTCCGGGAATTGGTGTGTAAAGTCATGTGATTTGTACATGGGATGAGTGAGTGAGTAAGGTTTCACATCAATTTCAACATTTTATCAGTTATATCATAGCGAGAGAGGGGCAGGGGTACCTACGTGCAAGACAACAGTCTTAATGCTGCCGTCTCACCAAAGTATCATGCCTTAGGCAGATATGACACTTCATCCAGTCACATTATACTGACATCAAACGAACCAGTCCTTGTTCTATGCTCTTGATGCTGAGCATAAGCGAGAACGCAAAAAGTTCCATTTCTCGGCCAGACCAGTACTTACTGCTTACGAGGCTGACGCTCTAACCATTAGGCCACTGCAGTGCCCAACATGAAATAAATCTTCATTAATAATGTTCTAATGCTAATCGGAAGTAAATGTATATGTAGGTGTATACATAAATCTATACTGTTCACAGATCACTGACTGCTATATCCAGATCAAATTCACAGTCCATTCTTCCTCCCACCATACACGCCTGAGATGTGAAATACGTTTTTTCCCAAGCAGAAAATTAGCTTATTACAGCTTGAAAAAAAAGTTCATCAGCTCTATTACATAAATGCATAGACAGAAGATATAAATTATTACAAGTTCTAGACAAGAGTTTTAAGGAAGGGCAATCAGAACAAACAGTGGCACATTCCAGACATGTCATTAAACAGAGAAAGGGCCCCGAGAGAAACATGAACCAGTCTAATAATACAGACCCCAAACTGATTGATTTCCCTGGAGACTGACTGGCTACACTGTTATTATTGGTACATGTACAAGTACTAAAGTTTGTCATTTAATGACAGAACAATTAACCTATTCATGGATACCAACATTATTATTTTTTGATCCTGCACCATGGTCATGAAGGTATGGAATTACTTCTGTCAGAGTGGTCAAATTTCTGAATATTAATGATATAAACCAAGAATACATTTTGCATGTACAGCTGTCATATATTACTGTAGTGTTTCATTCTGGCAGAAAATACAGCAAAAAACCAAAGTAATCAATTCACATCAGTTATCATTGGAAGAAGTCAAAGGAAAATAGTCTGATAAAATATGTGAAAGGTAAAACAACATCCACCCAGTCCACATAACATTAACCTACTCGGACAAAACTGTCACATTAGCCTACTTGGACAAAACTGTCACGTTAACCTACTCAGACAAAACTGTCACATTAACCTACTCGGACAAAACTGACCCGGACTCACATTAACCTACTCAGACAAAACTGTCGCATTAGCCTACTTGGACAAAACTGTCACGTTAACCTACTCGGACAAAACTGTTACATTAACCTCCTTGGACAAAACTGTCACATTAACCTACTCGGACCAAACTGTCACATTAACCTACTTGGACAGAACTGTCACAGTAACCTACTTGGACAGAACTGTCACAGTAACCTACTTGGACAGAACTGTCACAGTAACCTACTTGGACAGAATTGTCACTCACAGTAACCTACTTGGACAGAACTGTCACAGTAACCTACTTGGACAGAACTGTCACAGTAACCTACTTGGACAGAACTGTCACAGTAACCTACTTGGACAAAACTGTCACATTAAGCTACTTGGACCAAACTGTCACATTAACCTACTTGGACCAAACTGTCAAGTAATAAACCAAAGGACCAACAAAGTTCTGCTGTTAAAAAACGGACTATGGAAACATGGAAAAGATCATGTGACTTGGTGAAGAAAGCTTGTCTTCTAATAGAACATGTTGGATAGACAACAGAACCAACAAATGATTCACCTCAACTAAGATGTGACAGACTAACCCACATGTCCAAGATGAGATGGACTACAGGTGTTCATCCCAAGATGTGACAAAATACAGGTGTTCATCTTACCTGGATTGTTCAGGGTTTGAATTTCACACCAGACCGCCAGTCCGAGAATTTTGAGAAAATTCCTGCTGACTAGTATATTGTTTGACCCACTAGACCTGTGGACCAGTTCATTTTCCTTCTTGGTGATAATAACCAGTTTACGGACTAGTTGAAATAACCACAGACCAGCTAATATTGACGGTCACTATCCTGATTGACTAGTTCATATTTTTCCAAAATTCAAACCCTGTTGTTAGCATATAGGTTTTCATCTCACCTGGTCTAGGATGTTATAGGATACAGGTGTTTATCTTCCCTGATCTAAAATGTGCAAGATGTGATAGAGTACATGTGTTCATCTAGCCTAAGAAAAGAGATGTTCATCTCACCTAAAATGTGAATGCCAGTGTTCATCTCACAGCTGCTAGAACATAGGTATTCATCTCATCTAGTCCAAGATGTGATAGGATACAGGTGTTCACATGACCTGATCTAAGATGTGACAAAAGACAGACCTGTGCTCATCTCAAATGGTCTGAACTGTGAATACAGGTGTTCATCTCACCTGATCAGAGATGTGGCAGAAGAGATGTGTTCATTTCAATTGGTCTAAAATTGTACATGTACTACAGGTGTTCATCTCACAGCTGAGCTAGAATACAGGTCTTTATCTCATCTGGTGCAAGATGTGATCTAGTATAAAGGTGTTCCACTCACTTGATCTAATATGAGGCTAGAAAGAGGTGTTCACCTCACCTGATCTGTGATAAAATAGATGTGTTCACCTGATCTGAGAAGAGGCAGACAAGATGTACTCATCTCAATTGGTCTAAAATGTGAATACAGATGTTCATCTCACAGCTGCTAGAAACAGATGTTCATCTCACCTGGACTAGATGTGATAGGATACAGGTGTTCAACACACTTGTCTGAATTGTGAGAAGACTACAGATGTTCATCTCATCTGGTCTATGATGGAATGTTGAATGAAGGTGTTCATCACACCTGGTCTAAGATGTGATAGAATACAGGTGTCCATCTCACCTGATCTATTGACTGATACAATACAGATGTTTATACCACGAGATCCAAGACATGACAGAATACAGGTATATCTTGTCTAAGATGTGATAGAATATGGCGTTTCATTCCTCTGTTCTAAGATGTGATAGAATAGGGTGTTTAACTCATCTGGTCTAAGATGTGATAGAATACAGGCATTTATCTCATCTCGTCTAAGATGTGAAGAAATACATACAGGTCCTCACCTTGTCCAATATGTGATAGAATACAGGTCATTAACTCCCATGGTCCAAGATGTGATAGAATACAGCCTAAGATGTGATAGAATAAAGTGTTAATTTCATCAGGTCTAAGATTTGATAGAATACAGGTTTTCACCTCACCTGGTGTGAGATGTGAAAGGCTACATGTAGATAGATGTGTTCATATCACAGCCTGTTCATCTCACCTGATCCAAGGTATAATAGGTGTTGAACTCACTCACCTGGTTCAGGATGTGATAGAATAAAAGTATTCATCACATCCTGGGTTTCAGATGTGATGAAGTACAGGTGTTCATTTCACCTAACTCAATATCTGGAAGAATACAGGTGATTATTTCACCTCGTCTAAGATGCCAAAAAAAAGAGACAGAATGACAAGATTTGGTAAATAAAGTATAGGCTATTCTTGTACATGTAGCTGTAAATCAACCATCCAATCCATAATATCAACAATAAACCATTTAGTATTGCTAAATAAACAAAAGACAAAGGATCTCATTAAGTTTTCCACATAACACAGGATATGTATGACCTGAATGACCAATTACAATTTCCAGGTAAACCCAATTAATCCCAACTGCTGATACAATTTCTGGCCATCAATTCATGACAGAAACATGGATAATAAAAGGCCTATATAGGATTCTCATTTCATGCTCCAATGGTTGTGACAACATGACATTCAGTTAAACATCCCAGGACCTCATGGCGGATAAAGCGCGCCAATATCATGTACATGCACCATCCCAACTGTATCACTCGCATGACCTAATCACAAGAAACTTTTGTCCACTTAATATGGTAAACTTTCTCTCAATTTGTTGAGGCATTTTACATATTTTATCATAAATGTGCTGCAGTAATTTAGAAAATTTACATTTTTTACAGAGATTAATTTGAACCTGAATGTAAAGCTAAAAATTTACTTTTAAACTTTTTCCGCTAAAAGTTAGTGGCATAAAAGGCTTACTCGTGTCCTCTTCATGTATATTCAGTACAGACACACATGTCTCATAAAACACTCCAGGCAATATTGAAATATTGTAATTATGCTAAACCGGCAACGGGAAAGTTAGAAAAACATTACAAACATGTGCATCATCCATGAATCCTGAACACTACATGTACACTGTAGATCATGTGTACAATAATTGAACCATGGCAACAGATAGCTCTGTTGTGAAACCCCTCCAATTGAAGATCATGTTAAGGGGGGTAGAGGGGGGCTTTAGTAAATATCTTACTGTATAAAGTTCACTGATACTAATTTGATACATTTATAAACTGACCAACTAATTCTGCAGCTAAAAGCATTCTTAATTATCAAAATAGAGGGATGAAGCGGAGATGACTACATCTATGTATTTCACCCGGTTTGCTCAGCCCTAGAGGAAAACTTCTTCTTTTTTTCTCCCTTTTTTGTGCTCTGTTACACTCCAATTGTTGTTCACGAATCAGTTCGTGGTAGACATTTTCCAATAAAAATTCCATGTATTGAAATGTCAGATGTATGTCAGATTTAATGTTTGGGAGACATGTAGAGAATGAGTGAAGCCTAACCGCCCCTTCCACGCTGCTGTCAGAGGAAAGGCAAGGTACATGTATATAGAATTTAATGATGTTTCAATGACAATACATGATTACCCTGTGAAGTGTATAATAGCAGATTAGTCTGGAAACAGTTAACTGAGGCTTGATTCGGCTTAAATGCAAAGTCACTTAGGGTTTTTTTATGCACATACCATAAGCAGCAATACAACTGGAAAATTTCAAGTGGGAAAGTGACACCACGCACCTGCACCCTGCCAATGTTGGAACATATTAACATGTTTACACCATTATTCCTTACTATCACTCCACACGGACATGCTAGAGTCCATGCAAACTCAGACAGGCCAGTCCACAAACTATCTGAAAGTGGGTGGGGGTGGGGACAAGGAGTTTGGAAGGTGGCTAACATGTGAGGTTATCTTGACATTTACTTCAAAGATTGAAGATAACTTGAAAATCAGCCATCAGACAGGACCTCTTTTTAACACAGCTGTGCGACAGGACCACTCATTGAACAGCTGTCAGACAGGACCTCTCATTGAACAGCTGCCAGACAGGACCTCTCATTGAACTGCTGACAGGACCTCTTCTTGAACACTGCCATACAGCACCTCTTGTTGAACAGTTTCAGACAAGACCTGTCATTAAACAGCTATACGACAAGACCTCTCATTACACAGCTCTCAGACAGAACCTCTCATTGAACAGTTATCAGACAAGGCCTCTCATTAAACAGCTGTCAGACAGAACCTCTCACTGAACAGCTACATGTATCAGACAAGATCTCTCATTGAATAGCTGTCAGACATCACCTCTCATTGAACATCTATCAGACAAAACCTCTCATTGAACAGCTGTCAGACAGGACCTCTCATTGAATAGCTACAAGTATCAGACAAGATTTCTCATTGAACAGCTGTCAGACAGGGCCTCTCATTCAACAGCTGTCAAACAGGACCTCTAACTGAACTGCTGTCAGACAGGATCTCTCATTGAACTGCTGACAGGCCCTCTTCTTGAACACTGCCATACAGCACCTCTTGTTGAACAGTTTCAGACAAGACCTTTCATTAAACAGCTGTCGGACAGAACCTCTCATTGAACAGCTACATGTATCAGACAAGATCTGTATCAGACAAGATCTCTCATTGAATAGCTGTCAGACAGGACTTCTCGTTGAACAGATGTCAGACAGGACAACTCATTGAACAGCTGTCAGACAGGGCCTCTCATTCAACAGCTGTCAAACAGGACCTCTAACTGAACTGCTGTCAGACAGGACCTCTCATTGAACTGCTGACAGGCCCTCTTCTTGAACACTGCCATACAGCACCTCTTGTTGAAGTTTCAGACAAGACCTTTCATTAAACAGCTGTCAGACAGAACCTCTCATTGAACAGCTACATGTATCAGACACGATCTCTCATTGAATAGCTGTCAGACAGGACTTCTCATTGAACAGATGTCAGACAGGACAACTCATTGAACAGCTGTCAGACAGGGCCTCTCATTGAACAGCTGTCAAACATGACCTCTCATTGAACTGCTGTCAGGCAGGACCTCTCATTGAACATGTCAGGCAGGACCTCTCATTGAACATCTGTCAGACAGGACCTCTCATTGAACAGCTGTCAAACATGACCTCTCATTGAACTGCTGTCAGGCAGGACCTCTCATTGAACAGCAGTCAGACAGGACCTCTCATTGGACAGCTGTCCGGCAGGACATCTCATTGAACTGCTGTTTTTATTTGTGTATTTACAGTATTTATCTGCTGATTGAGGTAGCCAGCACACTACAGAGTAATCTTCAAATACCGATGGTTACAATTGAACAAGGGAACAAACTTTGTCAAAGTCACAACAGAGGGTGTTTTAAGGGTTTTCATTAGTAGCAGGTAGGATGCTAAACTGCCTGTCTACTTGGATATTTACAGGCTTCGAATTTGATGGCGGCAACGATGGCAATTGCCGTCAGTGCCCCTTTGATTTGTCTACATGCCCTACATGTACAAATTTCCACCAAGTACACGGCCACAACATGGCTGCCATGAAGCCTCAAGTGGCCTATGTGACCCTAAGAATAAAACCAATCTTATTTCAATTATGTGTTTGCATTTTCTCTCTCTTTATTCTTTGCTTTGGGACTTTCGTTGGAAAAGCAAAGTCCTTGGTGATCGGTGATTTTGTTTACGAAACAGCTTTCCCTGTTACCGTAAACAGCAGCGTACAGTTTTACGACATCGGTAATTCGGGAGCCACCTTTTTTTGGTTCGATTACACTTCAATGGATGGTTCCCAGTTGGCAATCCGGATTACTCTCCCCTTGGTCAGCCTACAGAGGGCGGGTCGCTTAGTGCTGTCATTGGATTGATAGTTGAAGTAAATAATGCGACCATGCCGTCACATGAACGTGTTTCCGCGACCAAATCTCGGGAACTGGAGAAGGAGGCTTCAAACACGCGGAAGCTAGACGCCTTCTTTCGTATTACCGGGTAAGATCTTATTTTATAATTTGTAATGTCTGTCTAGTTGATTTTTGACATTGGTTCAGCTGCGCAAACAAAGTGGCTGCAGTGCCCTTAGTATATTCACACATTTGGCCTTGCTGCCTGGTCCATTGGCCTTGATGCCCCCAAAATCTGGTCATTATCCAAGGCCAAATTGACCTTGCCTATTTTCCCCCAAATTCAAAGCCTGCATTTAGCCGACTACTCTGATGATCATTGCAATATAAGATAACACTGGTAAATTGGTTATTTTGCATCAAGTGAGCTTCCTACTTCTCAGTTTGGCCTGTCAGTGAAATACATCATCATTCTCATGGCATCAGATTGTGTACCACCTCATACATGTACTGTCTGATATACCCTCTGATTGCATTAAGGTGAAATATGTGGCGCGGAGCTTTTATTCGCATGGCTCTCGGCCAATCAGCACTGTCCGTTACTGAACGGAGCAGAGTGGGCTCATAATGTCACAGCTAAACAAAACACTGTATTGTCCTCTTTCAAATAGTTGAGCAGATAACCTGTTCCTTCTACTACAAGATATACTGGATGCATTTTCCATATCTCATACAAAATTGATAACAACTGAATGTGCATGTGTGCCACGTTTTGGGTTCAATGCTGTCAGAGTGTGTTACACTGACAGTATAGGAGGTTACGAACTCTGACAATAGGAGAATGGTCACGATGAGTCACCTCAGCAGAGTGATGTCCAATAGTAACCATCATCGTGAGCACAACAGCTTTCTCCTGCAGTGCGGTGATCAGCCAGAGGCACTGGCTGAGTGCCTCTTGAAAAGCGAGAATGAAAGTAACATTCTCTCCACAGGCTTTTAGCTAGGATTTGAAACAGGGTGTCTCAATTTCACTTTTTTCTCAATTTTTCCTGACAGTTATCTCACTCCTATCCCTTATGTGTTAAATTTCCAAATTTTAGGGGTCTCATTTCAAAATAGGGGGTCTCCTAGACAACAAGACTCATGGCTAGCTAAATCCTGCTCCATATGTACAAGATCATTTGTACTTGTAAATATATCATGGATCCTATGTCAAATGTAGTGGATATAAGTGATGAGCTGACCACTCAATCATCTGAAGCAGTCTCCTCTCTATAATGGGGGACCAGTGGGACATGTTTGTCAAATTGGTGAGAGCTGTTAATCACTCTCCTGGATTTTGTAGATCCCTCTCTTCAATATCTCCATTGCATTTCCAATCTCCAGAAGAGTGATCAAAAGCTCTCCTGAAGACAAAGTTTAAAGAGTGATGAAGAGTGAAAGTGATCAAAAGCTCTCCTGGAGACAAAGTTTGAAGAGTGATGAAGAGTGAAAGTGATCAAAAGCTCTCCTGAAGACAAAGTTTGAAGAGTGATGAAGAGTGAAAGTGATCAAAAGCTCTCCTGAAGACAAAGTTTAAAGAGTGATGAAGAGTGAAAGTGATCACAAGCTCTCCTGGAGATAAAGTTTGAAGAGTGATGAAGAGTGAGAGTGATCAAAAGCTCTCCTGGAGACAAAGTTTGAAGAGTGATGAAGAGTGAAAGTGATCAAAAGCTCTCCTGGAGATAAAGTTTGAAGAGTGATGAAGAGTGAGAGTGATCAAAAGCTCTCCTGGAGACAAAGTTTGAAGAGTGATGAAGAGTGAAAGTGATCAAAAGCTCTCCTGAAGACAAAGTTTGAAGAGTGATGAAGAGTGAGAGTGATCAAAAGCTCTCCTGGAGACAAAGTTTGAAGAGTGATGAAGAGTGAAAGTGATCAAAAGCTCTCCTGAAGACAAAGTTTGAAGAGTGATGAAGAGTGAGAGTGATCAAAAGTTCTCCTGAAGACAAAGTTTGAAGAGTGATGAAGAGTGAAAGTGATCAAAAGCTCTCCTGGAGACAAAGTTTGAAGAGTGATGAAGAGTGAAAGTGATCAAAAGCTCTCCTGAAGACAAAGTTTGAAGAGTGATGAAGAGTGAGAGTCATCAAAAGCTCTCCTGAAGACAAAGTTTGAAGAGTGATGAAGAGTGAAAGTGATCAAAAGCTCTCCTGAAGACAAAGTTTGAAGAGTGAGAGCGATCGAAAGCTCTCCTGAAGACAAAGTTTGAAGAGTGATGAAGAGTGAAAGTGATCAAAAGCTCTCCTGAAGACAAAGTTTGAAGAGTGATGAAAAGCGAGAGTGATCACTCTCCTTGTAACTGATAGATTGCTTTTTCACTTTATTAGCCTCATATTTCTCCAAATCAAGAGCAATGTAAAGCTCCATCTTGACTCCCCTGCACTCACACACTCTGTTGAACTGTTGACAAAATTGCTTCCCTTTCCATATCTGTGACTCCTACACTAACTGGTCTGATGGTATGCACCATTTGATACTTACAATGTACATGTATATCATACATTTACTACTGTCTGTCTCACATTACGATGGATGGGATTTTCGGCAATATATCGAGCTCAGAGAAGTGAAATTCCCCACAGTATCTATATGTAATTTGTGCATTTTTATTCCGAAATTTGAAGGAAATCTGTTCAGAATCAAAAAAAAAAATCCAATACCTCGCATGTTATTTTCAAAGCACAATAACAGTGGGCTTGCAGTGTTGTAGGCGCTATAAAAATAACATGCGAGGTATTGGAGATTTTTTTTTATTCTGAACAGATTTCCTTCAAATTTCAGAACAAAAATGCACAAATTACATAGATACTGTGAAGAATTTCAATGCTTTGAGATCTATAAACTGGCTCCAATCCCATCCCATCGTTATGTGAGACAGACAATAATGTAAAATACTATACTAATTCAGCCTATCACAGGGGTAGTATATAATCTAGACTGATCTCCGAACTTCCTCTTTTGTGGAAACTGAGACAGCGGAGTGGTTTAGAGCAATTGCATTTACTAATGGCAATATGGATCCGAACTCTGAGGGCACAAGTATTCGTGCTTCACCAAGAAAATGACATTCTAAATGTCTATATTCATCATGAAAAACCTTTCAATAACTGAAGTAAGCTTATTGCACCAGTCAAAGAAATTAGGGGTTCTAATTTAGGACATCTCTATATAAAATTAATTGACATCATTGATTGCTGAAAAAAATTGTCAGATTTTATCAAGGTTTTGTTTTTTATCAGGTTGTCACACGAAATCGAGAACTGCATTTTTTGTGTATGATTATCGATGGCCTCACACAGCCTGTACATTATGGTGTTAGCCAGAGACCCATCCACCTGTAAATTGGACAGACGATTTCATATTTGCATAGGAAAGAATTTGCAAATTTAACATGGGAGCAGGGATTCATAGAAGTCGAAATTTTACGAACCGAAATCTGGAAAATTGAGGGGGTTTTTCACTCAAATTGAGTTAAAATAAAATTTATCTGCATTTTTTTCTCCCTCAAATTGAGTATATAAATTTTTTACAAACCAGGGTCATTTTTTCCCCCAATGTTGAGTATATAATTTTTTTACAAACTAGGGTAAATGTTACCTTCTGTGAACCTTGTCTACTGTTACCAATTCATGTATTTTTAACCTTTTGTGTAATTAAAACCATTTTGTGTCGTTGATTGCGTTTACTCGTTTCCATCATTATGTTTTCAGGTATCCAGGATACATGAACAAATTATGTTAGATTTATTCAAGTTGTTTACAAGTAATACTTCAGGTAATCAGGTAAAACTTTGCAATGCTGCCAGTACTGGTTTTCACATGTAAATGTAGTTCTCATATACATGCAGTGAGGAGTGTCAACTATTTCCCTCTCTGAAAGCTGTTATATCTCAATCAATCAAGAATACATAAAAGAACTTTTAATTCCTTTTTCCAACTTCCACACAAGACTGTCTGATAATATACAAACACACATCCAATTTCAGTATACAAATATGGCCCAACTTGTTAGGTGGTAATTATAAAAAAATATATATTGATACCATAAAAACCCCATTTATCTATTAATTTAGATCCAAAATTAAATTTGAAGAAACCATTATCCAAAATTTAACATTGACAGAAAAATAATTTTCATTATGGAAACATTTAACAAAAGCAGTGAATTAATAAATATAAAAATATTGTGATGACATACGTGAAGTTCCAGTTATTGCGAAAATATTGAGATATTATCCAATTACAAATGACCACCAGTATGAAAAATCATACTGGTTTATAAAACGATGATTATATATATTTTATTTATATACACGATGATTGTATTGGGTTACACAAATAATAGGAGTCTCGAGGATGATATTATTTTGATAGAATATGGTTAACAAAAAAAAAAGGAAAAAAACAACAACAACGAAACACTTCAAAACGCTTGCTTGCTCTCTCCCGACAGAGTTCACTCCCTTGTCATGTTCTCAAACTGCACGCTGTACGCTTGTGTCAATTTTCGTTTGATCAAACCAAAGTAAAAATAACTATATTACTATTTTCTCAAGACAGACCACACAGAATACACAAAGAAATACTTACGATTGGCATTCTACGAAAACAACGTGTGTTTATTCAGTATCGTTTGTATCTCCCTGCGTTGGAAGGAACGTGAACGAAAACGAAACCAAAAAAAAATGGCGACTCGTAGATTGTTCAGTGAAATTACGGTTCATAAGTATTCGGGATTCTTCCACGGAAATATACGTCGATGTAACTAAAATTACGTCGGATAAACTAGTCTCGGATGAATATATCCCGTTAACAGACTTAGTCGTCCGAGGTAAATTCAGAGCAGCTGACGGAGTTTGCACTTGACGTTGTTGTTGCTGCCGACAGATTCACATGTGCTTCCGCGACCATGGCATGGAATGATTTCCCGACAACCGGGTATTGAAATTTCGAATTTACGAAGCTTGAAAATTCAGTTTCCAACACACAAATTAAGTATAAATATTTTTGTGAAAACTTGATTTTTTACTCAAAAAAACTGAGTTTTGAACTGAAAAATTGAGTTTTAAAACTCAATCTACGAACCGAAATTCGGTACGTACATGTAGAACTGACGTGTATGAATCCCTGGGGAGAGATAGGAAAAAATAGGGAAAAACTAGTCCAAATCGAGAAAAAAAAATGTGATATTAGGACACTGGACAGGCAGATTTTACATCCTGGCTAACTCCCTGAAGTACATTGCATAATTTTTGTCTGAAATGTATTTCTCCTATTCTCTTTGGTAATAATTAAGAGAACACTTTCCCACAATCAGATGTTTAGTGTTTTTCAAGTTATTAATTACACACATACACAACGGTGTTCTGTATTATTTAAACTACTGACCTTTACTGACATCCCATGAAAGGAAGTGTTCACATTCAGGGTTTCATTAACTCTGCCATTAATTGCATTCCTCAGTGATTGTTACCACATGAAAATATAATTTATATCAAAATTGAAATATCAGGTTTTCTGGTGAGAAAGTGACTTCATGGTATAAGATTTTGTCACCATCATAATCCATACTCATAAATATCATGTGTTATTCCATATATAAATGGAGGTGTTTGTGCCTATTTTTCATGACTCTTGGCAGATAATAATATATCTCAGACTGAATTTAATTAACTTTATTAATTACTGATCACTTTATAGCGATTAATTAACCTTATTAACTGGGATATTATTGGCTGAAACCTGAATGATTGTACATGTACGTATATATATGGTAATAACCTGAATTCCTTGCGGTTACATTAGTATCATCTGGAATACAGCACCTTCACCAATTGTTCTTCCGTCTCACATGAAATGCTGAATAATACTTCAATAATGAGAAGGTATGGTGTTTTACCCACCCCTGGCTGAAGTGATTTATGAATATTTAACGAGAGGGTAGCTACATGTAAATAGACCAGCAATGGGATATGATAACCCACAAATTGACTTCTCCCACTTGAAAGATGCTGTTTAGTTTGATTCAAAATTGAAGACTGATAATATACTAGTGTTATATATGCATTAATCAAACCCATTAGGCCAGAATTCTTCATTGATGTACAGGTGTGTGGATCTGCACATTTTTATGTAAGCTAATACATGTACACCTTGATCTGCATGGTCTATTTACAGTAGAAGAAGTAACATGTATGTCTGTCAAAAGATTATATTACCACTGACCAATCAACAGCTTACTACATCTACTTCCTGTTGCTTGATTTCAAAATAGTCATTATACTTAAAAAAACACACTAGTACAGTGAAACTTGTGAATAACACCACCTGAGTAAACTGACCAACCTCTAAATACCGACATCATCTCTGGTCCCAATAAATAAATTAAAAATATGATGAACCTTGATAAACCAGAACACTGTCAAAACCGACACTATAATATGGTCACAAGCATGGTCGGTTTACACAGGTTTCACTGTGGTATAGTTTATTTGTCCAGCTCCAGTAATGCGGCATCAAAACTTCCAGCTTCCTACATTAAAACTACACACACATGTAGTGTTATGTGCAACAACACATTTACTGCACATTTATCTCCCTCATTTCCACAGTCCCACAAGCATGCTGGAACAGAAATATTTGCTCTGTGCACTTGTGGTTCCCTTCTTACACAAGAAAACTGTGAGATATTAAACAATAATATCATCAACTTTCAGACGGCTAGATCTCTAATTCTTTCAAAGGATATGTTCTTAGCATACAGGTAACAAAATCCCTAGCTGCATGATCTAAAAGAATGCAAACTGAGCAAAAACAAGACCAACTCAAATATCACTCAATGTAAAGAAACATGCATGCCTGTTGACGCACAAATAGAATATGGAAGAAGCTTCTGATGTGTGACTGTTCAAAAGCCCTGTTACAAAAGCCAACAAAACAATGTGGAGTTTCTTTTATACAGGTCACACATAACACTTTAGACATGACAAGATCAGTCTGACGTTACTTCCAGCATTGTATTCTAACGCGACATCATGTTTGACATAACCACGGGTTAGGCAGCCAATCCTGCTACAGCCATAAAAATAGAATATTACACAATAATCAGCTACTATTAAATTTAACTACTATTTCTTCGAATATTTATTATATTCACATAATGTAATTTGTATATGGAGTGTCTAAGTACACCCATCCATCCATACTGTGTGTTCCTGGAAGTACCATGCAACATTTCCGAGCTCTATTTGGGCCCTGGACGGCTCCTTCATCGATCCGAAAATGTTAGTGCGTTGAAATGTTGAAATGTAGGAGTACAGTTTGACCATATATATTTTTCCGTTTTTTTGTATTTAAGCTAACAGCCATTCTGGGGCATTGTATGCCATAAAGTTGAATAGCACTGAATGAAGAACAATGGGATTCATTCAAAACAGTAACTACACAAGAAAACTTATTGATGCAGATGCATCAATGCCGGCGGAAACGCTTGTAGCTTATAATCTGTGTATTACAAGCTCATTACGTGTACAACTGGTGAATACAGGTCACGATGCACCATTATGGTTTTAAAAAAACGTCGATTTGTTTGTTCGCGCAAAGATGTGGGGTTAGCCGGAAGTTAAGTGCTTGCTGGCAAAATGTGCACATGAACTGCATGTCAAACTAGACTTTGAAAGTAATATTCTCTGGTTGACGTATTATAAGTCACTTCACATAGCCTGACGTAAGAGTTCGCGCTGTGGCATTATATGGGACCCATCATCAAGCCACTATTTCTTTATTGATGTGTGTCATTGTAAATTAAGCCTATATCGACTTTCTCTACACATCAATCAGATCCGCATGTTTTACTGTTTCGAATTTTTAGTAACTCGCAGTTCAATCTCAAACATTTTGCTGCAGACGTACAGGTGAATAACTTGATCATGTATGGTCATCGATTTGGTCTCTCAGCCATAATAAAATAGTACTAAGGACATTTATTCCATGAATTCATTATAACAGAATTAATATTAATGTGTTAACCACGAACGGGTGATACAATCCTGTCGTTTTACGATATGAAACTAGTTGGATCACTCCACGGCACGTCTGTGAAGTATGGCTCGAGAAAACACCTGTTACTCGTCCAATATCAAGATGGCCGCTCCCATGTTTACCGAATTCAGATATCCGGCGGCGCAACATGTATCACTGGTCTGATAGACAGAATGAGCCAAAGGAATTTGTAAGCTACCTGTAGTTATCCCCCCTGATCTATCAACTGGTAACCTCTCAATTTCTGTACACATTCATGTTTACAGAAATCAGGCTATTTACCTGTACTTTTGCTTTCTGTTTTCAATCGTTCATAAGGCATGAAAAATATAGGAAACATACATAGCTCCTGATCAACACACTGATTTCAGTTATTTCTGTGTAAAACTTTGGGCTACAATTACAGTGTTTAGTTAACTTTCCTTTACTGAAAGTCACCCGATATATCGTAGAAAACTGACATTTACTGACAAATTCAATTGAGAAGGAATAATGAACTCTGTATATCACTCCAAACAGTCAATAACAGCTCAAATTTCAGCTTTCTGACAGAAAAACTCAAATTCGCACTTGATTTTCAGCCTACCTACAGATTTTGGCACCTATCGCTATTGCCAGAAATAGGCATGGTGTTAATTTTTTCCCAGGATAGAATCTTGAGTGCACATTTTCCACTGAACCCATTGAAATCCATTTTATTTCTTCAATTATATCATTCATACACAAATTATTTATATAAAAAACAACATCGTCAAAATATATGATTTTTTTTTATATGTGCTGTTTTCTAGTACCAGGAGTACGTACTTCAATATAAGACTCTTATTTAAGGGGCTTCATCATCAACTTTTCTGCATGAGAAAAGTACCGATCAGATGTCTTAACTCCATGAATATAACATAACATGTCTGAGAGCACCATATAGCATACATGTATATCCATTCCTTTTGGATCATCTGCAGAAAATACATTTATACATGTACCATGCAAAGTACTGAGAAGCCCTTAGCCTTGATAAGATTAAAGTGAACGTAAAGGCTGTGACAACACACACGTTATGTGGAAGAACTATATTAAAAGTATCAGTTGGCAGCAACAAGTATTTTTTGTGATTTTTTCTCTTCCGAAAAAATAATTCCAAACACCGGAATAATTGACTAGTGCAACAATCGACTGGGGTCGGCCATGTTCGTCTATTAAGTAGCCTTGCGCCAATGAAAACGCTTCCTTGTAGCACGTGATATTTTCCTGTGACGTAGTATCACTTTGTTGTAGCTTTGCTGTAACACGAATTGTAATGGCGGAGGTGGAGGACTCGGTTGTTTCAAGCGTGTTTTGACTGTGTTGCGTGTCTCCAGCAAGTGTTTACCGAGCTGAAACTTGTCAGGGCGCAGTGATGGCAAGCAAAATACATCCGTCTCGGGTTCTCCTCTGCTACCGCTACAGTCGGATAAGTTATCATTACACAGATTCCCATTAGGGAAGCCGGATCTTCTTGAACAGTGGCTGCACAACATCGGCAGACTGGACTGTACTCCAACCGAGAAATCTGTGCTGTTTTCGGTCTATTTTAAAGCCGAATGTTTTCAACCTGACCTCTACGGAAGGCTGATGTTGACGCCCAGCAGGAGAGCCAGGAGGCGAAGGAAATTAAAGAAGATGCAATCCCAACAGAATTGTCGCATCGTAGATCAAAGACACCGAGATCAACAACATCGATTCAGAAACGTCAGAGTGTGGAAGTTCTGAACTTTTAAGTGAGGTAAAAATAATTTTATTAACGTTTGGCGGGACAGAGACACTGCGAGATAGGCATATTATACGAAGTGTTGAAATCTGGGTCTTCGATAACATGTTTACATGCTTACTGCGCTTTCTAACTCCACGAAGTAGAGAGCTCCCAAGGTGATACGACGTCACTGCTCTGAGGTGAGATAGCCAACATGGCTGGTGCCGGGGAACAATAATACAACAGAGATAATTTCGTTCCTACTCGGTGCAAAAAAATCCCCAAAAATATTTGTTGCTGCTGTTTGATACTTTCATTGTAGTTCTTTCCCACAGAGTGCATGTTGCCTCAGCCTTTACATGCTTTACGTTCACTTTAAAATAGGACCCTTGTTGAAGAACAATCAGTTGATGACAAACAATTGGTGACAAAATTGACAGTATAACCTAGTAGTGAATCAGAAAATATAGGTCAATCTGACTAATTTATGTATGTGTACCATGATTACATGCCTATGTGAGTTAAGTTTGGTACCCCTGTATATCACTGAGACATGGTGGTAATGATGGACATATTACGTATGTACACACATGATGACAATACTCCAATGCCATTTTTGGCTGATACCCAAGTATGTGTCCAGTGTAAGATCAGTTAGCCTAGACATAACCATTCTTGAGTTACGGAAGTCAAAAACCATTAAGTGACAAAAGGGACCCAGTGACCCCCAAAAATAGGTCAATCTCACTTTGTGATAGACTTTGCTCTATGACCAAATGCATGTGTTATGCCAGTTTGGTTCTCACCGGCAGTCATTTCTCAGATAATTAAATGGTGATAAATTGACAAAATCTGTCCTGGTGACCAAAAAAACTGGAGCAATCTCACTGATTTTTGCTAGGCTTCTGTTTTGTGACCTCATGCATGCGTGATGCAAGTTTGGAGTGAGCGAGTGACTGAATATGATTTAACGTCGCTTTCAACACTATTTCAGTCATATCATGACATTTGGTTTTTATTACTTTTCACACCTGGAAACCACACAGGTAGGGTCCTATTCCTTTTAACACCCAGGTCCTACATGTATTCCTTTTTACACCCAGGAACCCCACGGGTGCCCTAGTTAAGTCGCCTCTTACGACAAGCTCTCTGAGGGGCTGAAGTCTATTCTTACCATAACCTGGAGTGGATGTAAGTTTGATGTACCTAAGCATATTCATTCTTGAGAGATTATGGTAATAAGAAAACAAAGATGAATGAACATACATACGTACAATACCCCAAGGACCATATTGGCTGTAGTCCATGACCTGATGTGTCTAGTGTAAGTTCAGTAAGCCTAGGCCTTCATACTTGAAATATGGTGGTAATAAGCAGTGAGAGACGATGGATAAATCGGTACTGGGCAGTAGGTCGATCCAACCGATTTTGGATAGCTTCTGCTTTAAGACCATATACATGTGAAGTTTGGTGCTCCTAGGCATAGTCCTTCTTGAGATATGGTGGTAACAATCAATTCATGATAAATTGACACAGTGTGACCTGGTGACCTGGGAAAATATGGGTCAATCTCGCTGATTTTCAATCGGCCTCTGCTCTGTGACCGTATGCATGTGTGAAATAAGTTTAGTATTCCTAGGCATAGTCATTCTTGAAAAATGGTGGCAACGAGAAACCAGAGACAGATGTTTCAGACGTACATGATGATGACAATACCCTGCAAAATTGCCCGAGGGGTAAAAATTAGTTGGCCTTTTCATCTCTCATTATAGTTTACTCCAAGCTGCCATCCCTCACAACAAACTTTGGTGTCCTCTAAGCAAATGTTGTATTATAACATAAATAATGTGTATTTGCCTGGAATCTAGATCAGAGTCAGAGTCATGGAGCTGTAGGTGTAACTCTAATGTGATAGGTTGAATATGTTGGTGTCTTCTTCACCTCCCCACCCCCACCCCCACCCCCACCCACACATTTCCATACAGATTACATTCTCATTAACAGTATCACCAAATTTGCATGTACGGCAGAACTATACAAAAAATCTTTATGTAAATAAAACCCACTTTGAGCATCACATCACCAGTAATTATATAACGGGTCTGTTTTATTAGTTTTACTTAATTGTTCCATCAGATCATGATGAGACTAATTAATGAAAATATAATGTAAATTAGAATTAAACACCCATGCTTACCTAGACCCTTGTATCGGGTAGCTACAGCTCCACGCCGCACAGGCTTCAGTGGAATTAGACGTATTTCCCCACCTAAAACACAAACAGATAAGAAAATAAAGGATCTGCCAAAATTGTTTCAAGCCAACACATTTCACTCAGGCTATGCAAAAGCAGTCAAATGAGGTATCCCAGCATCCTATTGATAATGGTTATTACAACTGAGCAATGCTATAATACAATATTCATCTGTTCATCAAGAAATGATTGATAAGGAAGCCTCCAAAGCTCTCACACACAGAAACCCTGCTTAGTTGCTGGCCTGGCAACGAGAAACCTAGAAATACGAAGTTGGCAGCAATAAATAGGAAACTTACATAAAGAACGAGATAGGAAAGCAGATCGTGCTGACCCAGCTCTTGAAGAAAGCAGTTGTCATGTGTGTGCAGGACTTAAGTCTGCTCAGATATAAACATGCAATTGATCTCTGATGGCACCCAGTCCCCGTGTCAATACACACAAACAACACAGAGGACATCGCAGTAGTTGAAAGAATGCACCCCCCACTTCCCAACCCACGTCTTCTTCAAAACTATAGCCCATGTTGAAGATGTTCACATACAGATGTACATTGTACATCACAACCTGGAGGATAACAACACAGGATAAATACGACTAGCTTACTCAGGTACAATAATACATCAGATTATATTCCCCAATCCCAGATTCTATAAAAAAATTCAATTTCACACCAGATTCAGGTTAAAACTGGAGCAGCACACACAGGTGCCAACTTTCTTGTTTTATCAGCATAAAATAACTTAATTGCCCTTTTTAGGATCAGACAAATAATATAGTCTCCGTTCTCTATAGCAGATCACATTTTATAGTGTTTGTCATTTTAATCATGTAGGCCTAGCCTCATAATTCTTTATTGTCAATATATTTTTAGAATTTATCTGTTTCAAGCAGCCCTTGAATTTTAGATGGAAAGCTGCTTTTCTCTCCATGTTATTAACTTTGATTACATGTACATCATCAGTGTTACATGTAGAGGTTTGAATTCATATTATAAGTTCTTAACCCTTTCGCCGATTATTTCCCCTGACAAAAGTGACCTGCTGACGATCAATTCCCTAAGAACTGTTAAAATTTGTATATGTTGTCTTTGGAATGCTAGAAATTGTGTTTGTGTCTGAGATTTGTAGCAAAACACAGGAACCCGGTCTTCACAATGCACACTCCAGTGTTATTTGCTCTAGTTTTATTGCAAAATAAATAAAATAGCATGCAAAAGTAGGTTTTACTGCAAGAGAATGCGCTTCCCCCGGCTTTCTTGACTTGAAAACTTCAAAATTCAACGGAGAAATCGTCTTTTTTTGACCGCATTTGACAGTGTTTATCTCGAGATTGACTCGGCCATTTTCCATGTTTGACCTCTCATTGGAAAGCGTGACCTTTCCCCTTTCTATAAATGACATCACCTGGGACGGATGGCGAAAATAAAAAGGAGAATATGATTGGATTGTAATGATATCATTCCATCCTTCCAGCCAGTGTCTACGCCAGTCTCTTAGCTGTTGGCTGATAGAGGTCACGTGGGCAAAATTACGCATACCGATTGGCTCGTCGGCCGGCGGGGGAATCCATCTTGAATGAAATGGATTTTTGTTTGACACGCGTTGTGGATCAAGACTCGTAAAAATATGAAAATAAACTTTGTCGATCGTCGTTGGCAGTTTTAATCGTCTGGGGAATATTCACCACACTTTAGCAGTCGTGTAAGTTCAAAAATACAGGAGTTAGGAAGAGGTTTTCAATGATTATTTCCATTTCTGCGGCTTGCTGCCGACAGGCCCGTCACACGGTATGTGAGGAAAAATGCATTCTTCACTCCGATTGTTTCCGTTCAACATCTAATTTTGCTTTATTTCTTTTGCAAACAAACAAACAACTTCGAGAATCAAATTGATCAAGGTTTTGGCTTTCCAGAAGTATACAGTGTTTGATAGATTTCTGTTAAAACGGATGCAAAAAAAATACCAGTGCTGTACCCACCGTGATGGCGAACAGGTTTAAAGCTAACCCGGTCTACAGGGGATGGTCGTACGGGTGGCACTCTCGTTATCCCCATGTACCGGGTATAATAATCGGTGAAAGGGTTAACCCTCTGCTACATGTATGACCCACTACTTGAGCTGTATAAACATGAGATTGATCTAATCAAAACCCCTCGGCTTTCCCCAAGTGATTGTGACCCATGTGTAGTGTGAATTGGGGAAGAGACAGTTCTATGTGGGATGATCAAGATATACGGGTAGTACATTCAGGCATATAGGACAGAAATAGAAAATTATATATCTGTAAAGGGGCATAACTCTGCAAAATATGGGTCAAGGGGAGCCACTTTCGATAGGCGTCTGACTTAGCACTCTGTAAAATAAGAACCGAGACGAATAAGCTGTACCGAACATGGATCTGCAGATTGAACTTGTACATTCAGCTACAGATAACAAAATTGGAGATTATTACATCCGAAAGGGGCATAACTCCATAAGCCGAGGCGAGTTATCCTTTGTTGGCTTGTAGAATACAACAATATAAATAAGTTTCCAAAATATAGTAGCTATACCGAACACAGTTCTGCAGATATAGTTGGTTACATTCAGGCATATAGGACAGAAATAGAAATTAATAAATCAGTAAAGGGGCATAACTCTGTAAAGTATGGGCCGAGGGGAGCCACTTTCGATAGTTGTCTGACTCAGCACTACTGTAAAATAAGGACCGAGACAAATAAGCTGTACCGAACATGGATCTGCAGATATAACTTGTATATTCAACTACAGATAACAAAATCGGAGATTATTACATCCGAAAGGGGCATAACTCCATAAGCCGAGGCGAGTAATCCTTTGTTGGCTTGTAGAATACAACAATATAAATAAGTTTCCAAAATATAGTAACTATACCGAACACAGTTCTGCAGATATAGTTGGTTACATTCAGGCATATAGGACAGAAATAGAAACACAGCAAGGAAGCAATCAGAGATTGCTCAATTGTATGCCCCCCCCCCCCCCTTCCGCTTTATTCTGACACTGCTCCGCCATTGTTCTGTTCTGTATTGGTCTGTGGAGGCCTAATTATAAAAATTCTGTTTCAGTCACTTTTTTCGGCATGCCTCGCATAATACATATTCCAAGTAATAATACAATGTTTTGATGCAATATGGTCACCCGGGGCTTTCACCAAATCCAAAAATGTGACCTGGTTATGAGACCTACATTCCTTGGGAGTATATTGTGGTGAAATTATGAAGCGATCGTGAATTTTGAATTTTGCACCCAATTCACTCTTTTGGGGCAATTTCATACTTCAGGACTTATGTGGTCTGCTTTGGAATGTAGAATAACATATACATAGCAATTTTCCCGGTCCAAATCGGTTATGGACTGACATCCAGCCTGTACAAATAAATATATCCCATTCACTTAGGTTTGATCAACAAAGGGCCATAACTCTGGAAAATATAATCGAAAGCAGAGAAACTTCACGCTGCACAACTATGGGGCATTGACCACATATCATGCAAATTCCATACTTGTCCATACAATATTAACCGAGATCCAGCCCGGACAAGTCCCATTTCACAAAGATTTCAAGAACAAAAGGGCCATAACTCTTGAAAATATACGCGAAACATGGAGAAACTTCACACTGCACCACTACAGGGCACTCACCACATATCCTGCAAATTCCATACTTGTCCATACAATATTAACCGAGATCCAGCCCTGACAAGTCCCAATTCACGGAGATTTCAGGAACAAAGGGCCATAACTCTTGAAAATATAAGCGAAACGGGGAGAAACTTTATGCTGCACAACTGTGGGGCACTGACCACATATCATGCAAATTTCATACTCGTCCATACAATATTAACCAAGAACCAGCCCGGACAAGTCCCATTCACAGAGATTTCAGAAAAAGGGCCATAACTCTTGAAAATTATACCGGAACTCGGAAAAAAGTCTACGCTGCACAACTACGAGGCACTGGCCACATTCCATGCAAGTTTCAATCCTGTCCATCAGTTATTAACCGAGATATCGCGCGGACAAGAAATTCGGACGGACAGACGGACGGATGGACGGACGGAAGGACATGGCAACGACAATACCCCGAGGCCAAAATGGCCGAGGGGTAAAAACTGCACAATTTATATCTTTGCTAACTCAAAAGAATCTTGTGTGATACAGTGAAACCTGTGAATATTGATAACTGGGTAAACCGACAAACCTTTAAATACTGACATCATCCATGGTCCCAATACTTAAATGTACAGCACTTTGAACTTTGATAAACCGGACCCTGTCAAGATCGACATTATAATCTGGTCCCAAGCATGGTCGGTATACACAGGTTTGACTGTAGTACAGATGAACAAATGTACTGCAGGTTTAAACTGAGACCATTGTAGACCGCCACCTGGATAAAACTACCAACCTCTGAATACCGACATCATTCATGGTCCCAATACTTAAATTTAATGTCTATTGAACCCTGATCAGCCTGAACCCTGACAAAACCGACACAATAATCTTGTCTCAAGCAAGGTCGGTATACACAGGTTAATCGACACAATAATCTTGTCCCAAGCATGGTCAGTATACACAGGTTAATCGACACAATAATCTTGTCCCAAGTATGGTCAGTATACACAGGTTAATCGACCCAATAATCTTGTCCGAAGCATGGTCGGTATACACAGGTTAATCGACACAATAATCTTGTCCCAAGCATGGTCAGTATACACAGGTTAAACGACACAATGATCTTGTCCCAAGCATGATCGGTATACACAGGTTAAACGACACAATAATCTTGTCCCAAGCATGGTCGGTATACACAGGTTAATCGACACAATAATCTTGTCCCAAGCATGGTCGGTATACACAGGTTAACCGACACAATAATCTTGTCCCAAGCATGGTTGGTATACACAGGTTAACCGACACAATAATCTTGTCCCAAGCATGGTCGGTATACACAGGTTACCCGACACAATAATCTTGTCCCAAGCATGGTCGGTATACACAGGTTTCACTTTATTAACCCTTATCCTGTTAACTCCAGATATACACGGAGTTAGACTGTCATTTTCCCAGTGCGAAGAAACCATCGGACGTTTGATCGTCTTTCGAAACAATTTGGAATGTGTGGAAAAATCGAACCAGACCCGGCTCATTCCATCTAAAACGTATTATTTCATTAAATATTTCACGTAAGTTCGGTGCTTATTACTAAAAGAGACAGTTGGATATGTGAAGATCTTCTACAAATGTAAAACAGAGCGTCATTATTCAGAAAAGTTCATTAAAACGCGTAACACGCACCTTGTTTACAACCATCTGCAACGAAATCCAGGCACTCTCCACGTTCGAGATATCAACTGAACTTGTGAAGGGCAACAACTCTGCTTTCATTTCCACACAAGCTATTTCTGTCATGTCATAGAAATGTGTCTATGTTATTGAGTAAAATGGTCATGTGCTTTGAATCTTTTTCATTGACCTGCGAAAATTCTGATCACCTGACGTAACCCAACTTCCCGATTGTCAAACTGCTCATTAACATAAAACATCTACGAGTACGCATGCGCCGTGGCTGAATTCGACAGTCAGAATGGCTTTTTGTTTTGATGGACGAAGCCACACGTTACGTAAACAGCAGGATTTTTACCGATTTACGTGGAATGTTTATTAAATTTTCAATATTCGTTATGCTACGAGTAATCAGGAATACATATCGTGACATCTATAAGATTTTAGACGAGTTATTTAGTCGAGATGAAGCAAAACAGACCGTCCATCGGTAGTAATCTGAACATGATAAAATTACTTACGCGAGTTTTACAGAAGCACTATTTTTACCAAATTGCGATTCCGAAATATTTCTAAAGCTGTAAAATGCCAACTATGTTCTGAATGTACTATTTCAATTTATTTATCAATTCCAATGACTAGACAGTTGCCATTTTTTAGGTTATTATACTAGGTTATTTTGAACAGTTCAACTCTGCTCGACAGCCTGACACTCAGACTTCGACCAGCCTCTAACTGTCCGACAGCACTAGGGTTAATAATGTTTGTTCAGTTGGGACATAAAACATCATTATTCCACATAAACAACATGCAAGCCTACTGAGCTGAATATATCCTAATTGATTGTCTGCCAGAGGCATGATACTGCTGTAATAACTTACACCTACTACTGTATATACAGGGACTACACATGTCAGCATTATGACACTTACAGTCCAACCAATATTCACATTATGTGCTAGTACCAGTCCAGGAGTAAAGGTCAAAGAATGTTTACCTAATGTATATATCAATATGTGTCATATTTCTGCCTCCTGGCTCCAACATTTCACTACCCTTGTCCTATTTGGCACATTTCTCTGAACTCTGCTATGGCAAGCACTCCAAAACAATACTAGGTTATATTACTTTATTCCATATTACTGGCTTTCTTACTGGCGAAGGGCCAACCATGTCAACCTTATAACTTGGTACTTTATAACGAAAATAAGAAGTTACTCACAGCAGTGAGAGTCTCATAATATCCTGATATATCAACCCAAACAGAAAACAGTGGCCCGTATTCATCATGTTTCACAGCCTTTCTGACACTTATGCCAATTCATGTACATGTCTGATACAGTGAGTGCTATAAGAGTTACTCCCCTTGTGCAAGGAGTCACTAACAAAACACCTATTTCACCAGGCGATTACAGGAAGTGTGTCCTTCAGCAGAAAATGACAAAATCAGTATGGGATATGACACAATGCAGAAATCCTCCCCTGTTATGTGTATATTATTAGTCCCACTGCATCAGATTGTATACATGTTGGAATACCTCGTATTTTTGGTATACGGGCCAGTTTGGGAGGTTACAGATTCTGACAATGGAAGAATAACAAATATATTGTGCAGACTAACTAACATCAGCCTTAAATGTGAAATGAGGGCATAGAACACATTTGCACGGGACTGACTATCTACATGTATCTGCTCCGAAAATCTTGAAGCATTCTGGGTCCAGGGTCTGGACTTGTTCACGACATTTCCTGAGTTTATTACATATAAGTGTACTGATGGTGGGGCCAGGTCCTGCTATACAGATGTGAGTGCATTTACATGTAGATGCCCTTCTCAATATTCCCCAATTTTTCAGGATGCAAAAAATAAATTACATAATTTTTTTTATATAAAACGAAGAACAAACTTGCAAAGCAGCTTCATCTACATCTTAAATGTTCAACAAGGTTCAGTTCCATTCATACACGTAGAATAGGTTCATCCATAATCTTAGGCGATTAGACTAATCTATCAGCAAATATTTCACTAAAAAGATCTGGCAATATATGCACATGAGAGCTTTACATCATGTATATAATTAACATGATCCATGTTCAGTACCTGTATATACATTTACATAGGTTAACAAAGTCCACATCTATCAATATATTTAATGATGACCTGCTGACAGCATACTTAATTTAGCCTGTGAATTTGTCATGTTGAATGTTCACAGCATTTCAAACTCTATTACAGATACACACCAAATTGCATGTAGAATGTAGGGGGTGCATGTGAAATAGCTTCAACTGTGTAGCATGCAATTTGTTGATTGATTCACTGCATAAGTCCATTGTTGGTTTTGATAAGCCCATGTACATCATGGACATGCTACAGTGGTATTAACCCTTGTCCTGTCAACTCCGTGTATACACGTTGCTCGACTGTCAAGTTCCCAGTGTCGACTCCGGATATATACGTTCCGAGAAACTGTCGGACGTTTGATCGTTTTTCGAAAGAATTCGTCTACAAATGTAAAACAGAGCGTCATTTATTCAGAAAAGTTTGTTGAAACGTGTAAAAACACACCTTGTTTACAAGCTTCTCCAACGAAAACCCGGAAGGCAATCCCAACGTTAAAGATGTCAAATTGAAGGGCAACAACTCTGCTTTCATTCTTTACAACCTTTCTCGTGTCACGTAGTAAAAATGCGTCGATTTTATTGGGTGAAATGGTCATGTGTTTCGAGTCCTTTCCATTCAACTCCAATAAACCCGGGAAAATGCTGATCACCTGACGTAAGCCGACTTCCTGATTGGTCAAACTGCTTCAACTGCTCATTAGCATAAAATATTCACGAGTTACGCATGCGCCCTGGCTGATTTTGACGGAGTCAGAATGGCGCATGGTTTCGCTGAGGAATTAAGCCACACTTCGCGTAAACAAAAGGATTTTTACCGATTTACTTGGAATATTCAATAAATATTCAATAATCGTTATGCTACGAGTAACCAGGAATACATACTGTGACATCTATAAGGATTGAGACGAGTTATTAAGTGGAGATGAAGCAAAACAGACCGTCCATCTGTAGTACTCTGAACGTCATAGAATTCTAACGTGAGGTTTACGGTACACAATTTTTGCCGAATTATGATTCCTATATATTTCTAAAGCTGTAAAATGCCAAATATTTTCTGAGTGTATGTTCAGTGTTTCAAATTGATGTATCGTGCATCAAATACCATCCATTATTTCAATTTATTTATAAATTTCAACGACCAGACAGTCGCCTCTTTTGAGCCCATTTTGAACAGTTCAACTCTGCTTGACAGTCTGGCACTCACACTTTGACCAGCGTATAACTGGCCGACAGGACAAGGGTTAATATCACAATCATATGGCAATGATCATGCAAACTCACAGAGGGCCCCGACAGCCATATCTCTCACACATATAAATTAGAGCTGAAACAAATGGCAAATTTTGGCATTCAAAGCTTCGGCAGTACTATTTAAGTAGTATTTGAACATTCGTTTACAAGCCCGGAACACCAGGCAACACAGTGGTCAATCCATTGACTGACATTGACGGATAAACAGGATTAGGGGGGCTTACAGTTTCCAGTGTTATTTTATTTATCTACCACAAATAAAGGATATACCAATGGAAGGGTGATTATAGTTAACCCAGCCAGTGGTCTTGATAAATTAATCAGCGATCCCCGTGAAATTGATCGCCAATTGTGAACAACATCAACAACATTGCTTTTTGCAGCATGCGAAAAAAAAATGGAAAATTACAAAAGCTATTACTGTTAGGCTCCGATCTGTAAAGCATACAGGTATCAGAATTCTTTGACAGCCTCATTGTGTCGATTGACTGATGGAATATTCAATTTCATTGAGGGGAGAGAGTCGAGTAAGCCACAAATGAGAAACTTCCAACTTTCATTTTCTGCCTTGAACCACGTGGAGAATCAGAATCAGAATGAGGTCACGGTGTCCGGGGTCATCTGAGAATTTCAGCATCGTTAGCCGTAATCAAGAATTCAAGACAGATGAAGTTCCTGTAACATTTAACCAATTTCCATGTTGTGTACCCTTATTTATTATAATTTATTAGTGTATCAGGTAATCGAAAATTAATGCAAGAATATTGCCAGCCATGTGACAGTGCCCTAGACCATGTGCGTGTTGCAATATATGTTAAGGGCTTGTTTCAAATATTCAAATATCATTTGAGTATTCGGGATTTTAACATACTGAGAATGTATATGACTTTCATTCAGCTCTACACCCAAGGTCATCCACAATAATACACCCAAGGTCATCCACAATAATACACCCAAGGTCATCCACAATAATACACCCAAGGTCATCCACAATAATACACCCAAGGTCATCCACAATAATATTTTTGTTTCCAGTAACCAACTTTACAAAATTTGGGTAGGTAGGGAGGCAGGAATTTAATTTCTTTTATTATTATTTTTTTTTTTAGTGTATTTTTGACCTTTTTGTATAGTATTTCACAGAGTACTGCTGAAAAACATAGAAATAAAAAAATTGGCTGGTACCCAAACTTCTTTTTTTGACTGCAAAATATATAGGTAGGTAGGGTTACTGGAAACAGAAATATTATTGTGGATGGCCCAATCAACTTAATTTTCCTGATGGCCTCACTCCACCAAACTATACCCTTTCTCGACTTAATTTGTACTTGTATAATAATGATCTGTCATGAGCTACCATCAACAGAAGTTTGAACAGAACACTAATGTATGGACACAAGTGTCTCTCAGGCGTATAATTCATTAGAATTCAGTGGCACGATCTACTGTACAGAGCAGTGTACCTCAGAGTCCACCCTCACCTGTCCAGCTATATCACCTGTATACAGGTACTTACACATTTTCAGTGGAGACTTTGTCAAGCAGAAACTGTTCAGATTGTATTGAAGATGGACAATTAGTTCATGTACAATGCTTAGAGGGCTAATGCATACCATACAGGTGTATAATTAGTTTGGTAATGACTTTCACTGAATTAATAAACAAATAACATGTTATCAGTATGAATCATCGTCAACATGGTCAATAAAAGCCTTGTTAGACATCTCATAATGACAAGTTAAACAGATCACTATTCATTATATCAGCGCATATAATAAACAATAAAAATCATAATTTGTACATTATGCAAACACATTGATCAGAACACCTATACGGTAAGTTCCCTAAGTATTCGCGACTCTAAGTAAATTCGAAAACGGGCATTTTTCGCCAAGTCACGTGACACTGTTCCCTAAGTAATCGAAAACGGCCCATTCGCGAAAAGCCGCGGTCCTAACTATACGAAAAACCCCCATTTATTGTGGTCGCGAGATTGATAATATTATGTAGTTGTGCGATGGAAAAACTTCCAGATCAACGAGTTTCCTTAGAATTAGTATTTGATACACCTTGCAAACTTTTTGAGCATTTTGGACAAAACCAATTGTAACAACTAAGTTGATTTTCATTATGTCTCAAACGAAATGTATCCAATGTTTAAACCGCGATTTCTCATGGTCATTAAATTGGGAATATTGCCAGTTTACGGGGACGTGCGATATTAAACATTGCCGATTGAAGAGACCATACATTCGATATTATACTGAAAATATCAAAATGAAGAACTGGAAGTTACGTTTCATTCGGTCTTTAAAAAATATAATGCTGAAGTTTGACCGGACATTTGAACCACAGATTTTCTTAGTCGCGGGGTAGAGATTTACGATCCAAGTTGCATTAATTTTGGCGACTGTATGCCATGTGCGCCTCACCCTAAAACCAGAAACGCGCCCGTTTGGGTCCGACTTCGGATTTTTTTTTCCTTAGACACGAATGTTGAGATTCCCAGCTATGATAGTGAAAACATATTTTGTACTGTTCAGACAAAAATAATTTAGAAACGTCATTTCCAACGAACGCGGCGATTCAGAATATTTTACGGCCGTGGAATTCGCGGTGATGCATGCATATACCGAAAGAAGTTTGCGCTCTTGTATTCAACTTTTCAGGAGCAAGCAATAGTACAGACTTATTCTCTTCAATCACCCCTGGATAAAATAGAAACGAGGATATTATTCAGAGAATTATCATGAAAGGAAAGCTGTGACGTGCAGGATTAACCGTGACATATGGCTGCATCGGAATCTTCATAGCCGCAAAAAGCGTGGAACGGCGTCATTGTTTCATGGTTCGCATGGGTCCTTAAAAGTTGGTAAAAGTGCATAATTTTTATATTGAAAATTAAAGGCCTTGAAAGTCCTTGAAAATTAGAATTTTTGAGTGAGTTTTTTTACACTATTAGTGAAGATATTACGGTACTTCTGACTTGATTATTGACACAAAAGTTGAATGTCGGAAGAGACGTTTACGTAAGACAGCGGAGATCATAGACGGTAATTTGATAGCAACTGAAGCGGAGGTCGGAATAGTGGGTTGAGATTAAAAGTTAAAAAAATAAAAAGATGGAAAAAACTAATAGGTTTTCTGTCTACTTATTCTCTAAATTATACTGTCTGAAATGTGAATTAATTTTGCTGAACCCATGAGGTAATATTAGATAAATACACGGTTGTACATTTGGCTGTTTCGTCATCATCATCTATCGAGCTGTCTTTCGTCAGAAATATTCCAGAATACATTTACATCTGAAACAGATTGAACCAATTTTTTTGAGTCGTGATCTCACTGTTACGAAGGCATAATATATTGAGGTTGTGTTGGCTGAATATAAAATGAAGCGGGAACCGTGTACAAGCGAAAGTTTGGCCAACGTGCCATGCTATCCAAGTATTGATCACGTGATGTTATTACAACTCCGTATGGCGGAAAAATGTACAACCAAAACGTGGCATGTTGAAACTTACATTCTTCCATGTCTACAGACCCCACCTAATTCTATGAAAGTATTTTCATACATTTGTTAATAAAGGATAGAAGAGATACAGTGAATTGTTAGAATGGGCAAGCAATTCATGTCTTTCGTTTAGCCGCTATTCATGGCGGGATGAGCTCGTTCCAGCTGGGAAGATTGTATATCGTCTCAGACGAGTTGGCCCTGATGTGGGTCTTCAGATAGTGTCGGGCGCTTGCTTAATTTGCTGTTCGTTTCATTGACATAAACAGTTTGAAAAGCCCTTCCATAACATTTCCCTATGAAGAGCAATCAAGAAATTATTAGGTTTGATTCTCAATCTGAAAATGACGTAATCTGTTAGATCGTTATATAGTTTCACGTAAACATCATTGGCGTCACTGGAATAGTTGTGCCTAGTCTTCTCGGCTGTGAAAAAAATTCTGCAAGAGTTCAAGCATGTCCTGAAGAGAAAATAAAGAAAATATCAGAATGTCCAAGTGACGGAATATGCCTTTGTCCCGTATGTACTAATACAAGGATATACGCGAATTTGTGATTTTAAATTGGCCGGGCGTCCGATGAAACTAATCTCTTCATTGTCAGCCGATCATTGCAGTCAATTATTCGAACCTAATTTAATGGTTAAAGAGCAGAAAGAATGTTTTATTTATCCTTTGATCAATTGCGAATTATTGCCTCACAAATCTAAACGCACAACAAATATTTCCCGGGTTTTGCTTCGGGGTTTCCCCTCGACCACAGTGTTCGTAGAACTTCACCGAAGTATATTGGGCTTCATTCTACACACAAAGTATAGTGAATGTCTCGTGGTTGTCGATCTTATATCATTTAATAGTGCTGTCTGGGGTAAATATCACAAAATTAAAGAAAGACCACAGTCGACGTATTGTGACCTTTCATTGTCGAACGGTATGGGCATTTAATATGGAGACTCTAATTTACGAAAACGTCCGTTTTTCTGAACTGATCTGCACAAACTATTCGGAAGTGGTCAGTTTTTCACGACTGCGATATTCACTTCCGGTCACGAATACTTAGGGAACTTACCGTATGTGCATTTACACCCACATTCCCACACAGATCTACAGGTACACATATTGTATTGTAATTACTCATAGGTTTCTACTGCCTCGTGTGAGAAATTAATAGAGCTCATGGGGATCAAAACATATTTTTCTCATAAAATGGCATACATACACTGAGCCCAACTGTCGTGCTGTGGTATACCCACATGTCAACACCCATGTACTAGGGCATCAATGTGTATTAGGATGTCAACCAACCAAATGGCAATCTAAATGTACATGGGTATTAGGGATGCCCACACAGGTATTGGGATGTCAACTCAAAAGTATTGGGATGTCCACACATATAAAATGGGACGTCTGTACAGCAGCACTGTAGAGATATGGTTCACAGAAAAGGAGGCATTCAAGTATTACGAATGCAGCGAGGGGGCGGAGCGAGTTATTAAAATCAAGATTTTTTCCTATGTACACTGGGGTCAATTTTGCATATGGGATGGGGGAGGGGGTCAAAAAATCCAGTTTTTTGCATAGATAATACTTGAATGGCCCCAAACAAGTCAACATGCACCATAGGCTGTATGGTTCCCGGCAACTCTTATCAACATGTATACATGTAGATTATGCACAGGCAACTTGTCAACTAACATTTTTTAAATCAAACACTTGAAGGAAGAAATTACACACTGAACTAACATTTCAGAAGCATAGACTTTATGCAACAACATACTATCACTGTATGGTCAGTTTGTAAAAACTGGTCAAAATTCAAACAACACGGGTATGGTGATGGACAACACAGGCATGGTGATGGACAACACATGTTTGATGATGGGCAACACAGGTATGGTAATGGACAACACAGGTATGGTGATGCACAACACAGGTATGGTGATGGACAACACAGGTATGGTGATGGACAACACAGGCATGGTGATGGACATCACATGTTTGATGATGGGCAACACAGGTATGGTGATGGACAGCACAGGTATGGTGATGGGCAACACAGGTATGGTGATGGGCAACATATGTATGGTAATGGACAACACAGGTATGGTGATGCACAACACAGGTATGGTGATGGGCAACACAGGTATGGTGATGGGCAACACAGGTATGGTGATGGACAACACAGGTATGATGATGGGCAACATAGGTATGGTGATGGACAACACAGGTATGGTGATGGGCAACACAGTTACGATGATGGGAAACAGGTATGATGATAGGCAACACAGGTGTGGTAATGGGCAACACAGGTATGGTGATGGGCAACACAGCCTGGGCAACACAGGTACTGTGATGGGAACCACATTGATTTTACAGGCAAACTGTCAACAGTGTAGAATAGATAGAGTGAGTGAGTGAACAGAACTTATCGTCGCTTTCAACAATATTTCAGCTATATCACGACGAACCAACTAAGCACCACCCAGCCCAGTTGTGTTCTTGCTACTTCAAGGAAGCAATCTTTGAAGCAGCATGGAACCAGACACCCTCCATCCACCCTATAAAACACTGAGGACAGTGCACAAGACAGACAAGATGCTTACATGGTGCAATAAAGACAAGTGATATTACAGTGCTAGACATCACACTATTAAGTTCCTTTTGCTTCTCAGCAAAATGCATCAATTGAAGCAAGTAGAATAGATACATGAATATACATGTAGACAACACTTGTCAACTATCAGCTTAGTCCTCAACAGATGAAGCAGGTATCTCGAATGTAAATTGAAGATGTACAGTTACCAAGTTTGCATGGACCTACGGTTACATGCAAATCAACTAGTTATATGAACATTGCTTACAATCCATCTACCAACCAAGATTTCAAACATATCACCCATTCATCAACATACAAGTATGATTTGTAGACTTACAAGACATAGAATATTATGTACAAGTAAAATAGTCAAGAATAGAAAAGATCAATTATACACACTATCTAATTAATAATGTTGAACGTCCTACCTGATGCCAAAGAGATACAGATGAAGTCGAAACACGGCATATTGTCAGAGATAGTCCAGACCATCTGATAACATAGTATACATAGATATCACCTGAACACAATAGCTAAGTTAATCTCCACGAACACTTGCTAGTCTCCCTTCATCCTTATGTACACGCACGAGAAATATTGTCGAAACAGTATATGACAATACACGAGTCTGTCGCAATATTTCCTTGTTCCTGTCAAACGTGCTTCTACAATGTACAACGGTCAGGGTGTCTGATTTATGCCAGGAATGTTCGCCATGTGAATTAAAAGACAACATGTAAACGGTAGACACAGCTTGCAAAGGTGTGCGTAACGGATGTCAAGTTAAACATTAAATATTATCCGTACAACGAGTGTTGACAAGCCTTATCAAGGAACAATAAGCAGCTAAATACTTAGTATTTGACGTCGTCCTGATGCGGAAATAAGGCAAAGGGGAAATATGCTCCCTGCATAACCCATAACCCTGTACTCGTGTATACATACCACATTAAGCTTCATACCCCAAATACAAAGGCACACACAGACGGATGCCTTGACAAGATCTCAATTAAAACATCACATCACACACAGCTAAATCCCGGTATTTCGTTCTTCCACTACCTAAAAGACAAGATCTGGGAACAATAGACTGACACAATCAACCACCAAACAAGCGTGCATAGTCCATATGAACACACCATCCAATGATGAGGGTAGAGATTACTCACACATGTACATGTGATATTTCATGCGGTCATTCTCATAACCTAAATACTGTACCTACTCGCAATAAATTGGGAGTTTGATTGGAGAAATCCGCCGCCAATAGTCCTGCTGTACAGCATACATAATCATAGTGATCAGTTTGCCTTCATCAGCGATGTAGCCATCCTTTGAGAACGAGGACACATCAAATCTGTATCTAAACAATATTAGGTATAAGCTTTGCGTTTCCTTCTCAGGAAGTTATATATTTTAATCTCACTTGTCCTATTTCCGGATTCCTTCACTTTATACCAGTTGGCCTCTGCCTATGTTGTTTGGATGGATGAACTACGTGTTTACAAGGGATGATTGTTCTCTCATTGAGTTATGTGTCTGTTCATCCAGGGACTGCAGCCATGTGCTCTGTCTGCATTGGAAATATTCCATATACACATGTACATGTAATAACAGTCCAGATTACAGAGGTTTTAACTATGGATTAACACACACGTGAAAACTAAAATAACCAACAGATATCCTGTCTTAAGCATGTACATTTCACACAGGCCCTATTATAATCCATCAAAGACAAAAAATGTTTGCTAAAATAGCAGCAGAAGAGGATAACATTATATTAAATATCCCCAGCATGACTGCCCGCTTATTGGACACTTTTTATGAATAAGAGTCTGCAGGACGGTCATGCTACCACGTATGGCTGAGAAGTAACACTGGATAAAAGACTACATCTTTAGTGATAAATCGTCAAAAAAAATTATTGAAGAAAAAATACAGGGAGAGACTGGGAATAGTTGAAACACAGGGACCATTCACGGTATGAAAATGCAAGTTTGCGCCCAGTTATTGGATACTTTTCCAATGATGGATTTATTTGAAACTAATCAACTTACTGTCAAATTGTTCGTCCCACAGTCTATAGTAAACCTCCAACAATATTTAACTCATTCGGTACTGCAGCTTATCCTAGCTGTCAGCCCCAGATAGTTTTCTTGGCCTGAACCCCACTGCTTCCAGCTCAGGGCAGTCAGTAAAGTTGAATAATTATCTCCAAAACAGAAGGCGTTCATGTGTTTTTGTCTGCATTTCAGATCCCTGACATTCTGAAACTTATTGCTTTATGTCCTTTTTAAATAATATATTTCAACAAAAACTATGTGTGTGTATTATTTTTCTCAAGAGATGCAGTTTTTTTTCAAATAAAAATCAGTAAACTCACCGACATGTTCGTAATTTGCAAAATGATAGTGCCAATGGCAATCGTCAGATGTTTCGATGAACAACAACAACCACGTAAAAAAAAAAAGCACAAACCTACGTAATTTCCGAAGATTGTGAGCAGGTATTTCTTTGATTACAATGCCCAGAAATAACCGATGAATACTCATTTATTCGTGGACATTTGTCAGAATAAACGCAGCTTCCAGATGAGAGACCTCGCTAAATTGCGAAGAGTTTGAGGGGTTTTTTTTGGTTATATTTGAAGGCAGTTGTTTTTCATGATCTAGGTCACTTTGGAAAGGTGATTCCCTGGGCTTTCCCAATCTTGTCATAGTTACAATGGATGGCTAATATTACGAAAGCTACGATTGGATATAAATATAATTCATCCGACGAATCTGATATTTGCGCCAATGAACCACGTCGACACTTCAGCGCTTCGGTTGGTTGTTGTTAGGCACATGACTAAAACGAAGGCAGGCGATTGATCAATTCGACATTACAGTTCGTTTCAAGCATGGCGCAACATGAAAATGGCCAATATTTACCAACACATGTGTTGGAAAAATGTGGAAATAAAGTTTACGGAGTGGATCTGATGGATTTCATCTTGATGGAACGATTAGATGGTCTCTTGGACACATTATACTTCAGCAATAGAGAGATTTGAACGGGATTACTGAGTGAATTTACATTCTGCAGCAACATTTACTGACACGGTAAAATTGTGAAAATTTTGTAGTTCCACATTTCCCCCATTATTTGTTCGTTTCACTCCCGATCTTGTTTTATTTCTTTGTCAAAATGAAAACATTCTTTGATAATCCGAAGGTTGAAGGTTTAGGCTTTTCAAAAATATATACATTTGGGCAAGTTTCACTCGAGGTGCTCACGTAAAATGCTACATTGCAGTGGGGTTTTATTTGACGGTGAAGCAGCGATGTCGCCTTTTGGCATCATTAGGGTTGGGGAGGCTTTAAGAAATTACGCCAAAAGTCATCAACGGGGTTGAGACAGGGAATTATTTTGTCGCCTTTTGGCGTCATTGGTACCGAATGAGTTAAACATGACTCAGCACTGTACCCCGCAAATGAGTTTTGGAATGAGCGTCGAACAATCAACCAGTTCCAAATTTTGCAGTTTTTGAGAGTGTCCATTGTCCTTGGCTGTCAATCAGTGCTACATGTATTGCCAGTGTGAGTCACATGTCATGCTATCGTGACTGGCTGCACCCCGGAATTGTTCTATTTTTAGATGGAGTAGTGGGGAGAAATATACATCGTCTGCCGAACGCCGGTCGCGTTGCACAACAAGATTCAGAATTAAGTTTCTCTATATTTGGGGGAACATTTTCAGTTAAATTTCGTTGAATTTAATCAAACCTGCAAGCAGGAATGAAACTGAGAAACTGGAGGAAATTTTCTAACGCATTTTTTCACCCAAATTTGTGACACTATTTCCGACCCGCATGAAGTTAACGTGCACAAATTCCGTGAGTAAACAGAAATTTATCAGCATGACTTTGTAACTCAACTGTAAAATTAAATTTGTATTATAGTTGTCATGTAATATTCCCAGAAAATAGCCCCGCTGGGTCTAGGTGTCCAATAATAGGGCGTGTCCAATAACCGGGCAGTCATGCCACATGTGAACTGAGAATCCAGATTTGTATGAGAGGACCAGATACATATGTGTATTGGGAAGTACTGCATTGTATTTAATGAAGAAATGATATTTGGTATGACAAAAAGCCCGCCACTGAGCATATACATGTATATACAAATGAAATGATTTTTGAGAGAGGAAGAATGGGATTGTCACCCATGTTTAACTCATTCAGTACCGAGCTTCATTTCTGGCCTCAGTACCAGTAGCTCCACAGCTGAGTCTCAATGTGTGCAGTGCACGAACATCCATCACAGAAACTGTCGACCAAAAGTTCATTTCAAAAATATTTTGTTTATGAAAGTGAATAAAATTTGAAACTGTATATCTCCATGAAATACACAAACATCAGAAATTGTGTTTGTGTTTATATTTTTATAATTATACATGAAATTATGCATGCAAATTTCATGAAAACATGTTTTTATCTGTTTGAAAAAATGCTTCAACAAAAAAACATCGAAATTGTCATGGTCTGGTTTCAGATGTACGTAATCTCTGGCTGGTAAAATTTATAGCTGATTGTAGTATACATTCCCTGGATAAAGATGATAATTTCCATAATTTATTTCATCCACATATTACTTATAAATTAAAGTTTTGATCTGGTAGAAATTTTCGTTGATAGTGATGATATTACGTGCAAAATAATGAAGTAGAAGTTTTTTTTTTTCTCGTCTGATTCAATCGCGTCCATGCTCCGTTTCCCTGAACCGATTTCAATGAATGACGTACCATTGTAAAGCCCATTCATTCAGCTTTCTTCTCGTAGTACAATCACTATCGGATGGCCAGTGAAACGAAAGATTTGATTGGATTGAAAAAGGATGTTTAGAAACGATCTTTCTGATAAGCCCGCTGCTTTGGGCAAGTGGATTGGATAAGAGCGTTCATGTGACGTACGGCCCCGTAGGCGAGCCAATCGGGTTGCGTCTTTCACCGCGGGTTTCGTTGGGAGAAATCAAAACAGAAAAGATGGAGCGAAATTATGACAAGTTGGTGTCGGACAGTAGCAGAATATTTGGGAAATAAATTTATCAAACGTATACGATCGTAGGAATTCTCAACAATGGATATACACCTGTACCTTGACAGAAAATATCTCGTGAATTCGTCAGATTTCTCAAGGAATCGGATGCCACTTCAAGGTATTTGAACATTTGCAAATGTCGGCCAAAACTGCGCGATTTTCTCACAGATCTCTTCTCGGAATATAGTTTTATTTCGTTATATTTTTCATTCAATACGAAAATGCTTTATATATAATCGGATAGATAGCGATCTTATGTTTCGATATATGTATGGTTACGTGATATTTCTTCCTGAATAGACCAGGAAAACAAGAATTCCAACAGCCGTGTATACGGCCGACTTCATTTTGGAAATTTTCGTGATTTTATTTTTCATCTGCGTTTTCAAACAACGATCTTGAAATAATTTTTCTGTTAGTCAAATCCAAATTTCGGAAATTGTTGCGAGAGAAAATAAGCTTCGTAAACATATAGGCCTTTAATTACATTTGACAATGCTTAGATATGAAAATTCTATTTTCCCACGACAGTTATGTTTTGCGCCATATGGCGTCGATGGGGTTGAGGAGGCCCAGATCTGTGACGCCAAATGGCGCTTACGGTACCGAATGAGTTAATGTTACATACATGTGTATAATGGGATTTCTAGACGTGATGTGTAATGAGATGTCCACATGTACATGTATGTAATGAGTAGTAGGATTTAACATTGCTTTCAAGCATATAACAGGATAACAGCCATGTGTATTGGGAGGTCCAAACATTATAAATTAGACAGTCAGGAGACTGAAGTTCAGAAGTTGCTAGTAATATTAACAGTATGAAGTGATTTTTAACAGAGTTTTCTCTGCATGGTACTTTCCTGAGTTTGAAAGTCCCAGAGAGTATCAAGGTCCATAAAGTCATTGGCACATTTTGTACGAATTACACATGTAGGACATAGTGCTTTTTCTGAGGTAAATTATCAGGATTTTCTTTATCACATATGAATATTTTTCTTGCAAATCCAAAGCATTAACTTTGATTTATATTTCATGAGTAAATGCCACCAGCGTTAATGTGGCTCTTTGCATATGCTGCCTAATTAGTGTTAACTGAGCTGTTATCAGATATCAAAGTGATGAAACTTAATAGATAAGAAATTGTTCATTTCAAGCCTGTACGGGAAAACTTATCTCGGGTGATATGTTACTTCACTGTAGACCCAGTTTGGGAGCTTTAGAAATGGTAACATCTGGAAGACAGATTATCACTCCACTGATGGATGGCTATTCCTCTCCAACAGATTTATAGACATGATGTCTATGTGTTGGTCCCGACTAGTGTATTGGGATGTCCGAACATGTGAAATGGGATGCCCATATGTGTATTGGGATGTCCAAACATGTGAAATGGGATGTCCAAACATTGAAATGGGATGCCCACATGTGCATTGGGATGTCCAAACATGTGAGATGGGATGCCCACATGTGCATCAGGATGTCCGAATGTGTGAAATGGGATGCCCACATGTGCATTGGTATGTCCAAACATGTGAAATCGGATGCCTAAATGTGTATTGTATGTCCACATGTGTATTGATATGTCCAAACATGTGAAATGGGATGCCCACATGCAAATTGGGATGTCCAAACATGTAAATAGGGATGCTTACATGTGTATTGGGATGTCCAAACATGTTAAGTGGAATGCCCACATCTGTATTCCAAACATGTGAAATGGGATGCCCATATATGTGTATTGAGATGTCCAAACATGTGAAATGGGATGCCCACATGTGTATTGGGATGTTCAAACATGTTAAGTGGCATGCCCACATCTGTATTCCAAACATGTGAAATGGGATGCCCATATATGTGTATTGGGATGTCCAAACATGTAAATAGGGATGCTCACATGTGTATTGGGATGTCCAAACATGTGAAATGGGATGCCCACATGTGTATTGATATGTCCAAACATGTGAAATGGGATGCCCATATATATGTATTGATATGTCCAAACATGTGAAATGGGATGCCCATATATGTGTATTGGGATGTCCAAACATGTGAAATGGAATGCCCACATGTGTATTCAGATGTCCAAACATGTTAGATGGGATGACCACATCAGTGTTCAAAACATGTGAAATAGGATGATCATATGTGTATTCGTGTACTGAAAAGCACAAACATTTGGGATGAGATGAGATGCCCTTATGTGTTGGATGTCCAAACATGTGAAATGGGATGTCCAAACATTGAAATGGGATGCCCACATGTGCACTGGGATGTCCAAACATGTGAAACGGAATGCCCACATGTGCATTGGGATGTTCAAACATGTGAAATGGGATGAACACATGTGTATTCGGATGTCCAAACATGTTAAGTGGGATGCCCACACCGATATTCAAAACATGTGTGAATTGGTGCACTGAAAAGCACAAACATTTGGGATGAGATGAGATGCCCATATATGTGTATGGGGATGTTCATTTTATCATAGTTTATTCAAGTATGAAAGGGTATGTATATGTACTATGAAGATGATGAATATCTACACATGTCATGGTACTTTATTGAGCAATGAACAGGTGATACAATTACGATGATATACATGTAACCGTGGGCCTGGTGGCCGAGTGGTCTAAGGCGTTTCGCTGGTGACCGCTAGTCTCACACCGCTGAACCGGCACGGTTTCGAGCCCAGCTGGTCCATGTGTGGACGTTTGTCAGTTACTTGCTGACGGGCGGTGGTTCTCTCCGGGTACTCCGGCTTCTTCCACCAACCAGACTGACTGTCACCATATGAGTGGACAACAGCAATACCCATGGCTGAGGAGTAATAACAGGACAAGGGAGTGGGACTGGCAGTTATTCTTAAAAGACTGCAGGAATTGTTTCTATCACCAAGGCTTGGTTTTTCAAAATTACAATACAGGAAATGAAATGAGAGCTTGGACCCATAGAGTATTTAAAACCACGTCGAATCATGAGACTATATATAAAACATGAATAGACTGATGGAGGCCCTCTATTGGTTTAGATCAACTCTACGTAACCAGTATATTTTGCGGGAGTTACATGCATGTAAATTGATGAACCTTATGAATGTACGACGACTGACTGTGAGCATCTATTGAGTCATCTCACAAAGTAATACCTTAACATGTTAAACATATACATAACATCTACATAATATGTACATGACCAATATAACTGTATATTGAGCAAGTCTGTTTATAGTTTTAGGAGCTATTTCTGTCACAGCTAAACCTAATATTAACATCAACAGGAGCTAAACAAGTGGGTGAGTGAGTGAATATGAATAAACATCGCTTTCAACTATATTTCAGTCATATCACGATATTTGGGTCCAATTCTTTTTCAGATCCAGGAACCCCATGGGTAGCGTCCTATTACTATTCACCCGGAAACCCCACGGGTGGGATCCTATTCCTTTTCACACCCGGGAACTGCGTATGCAGCTAGAATCTTCCACAAAGAAGCCTGGGGTTTTTTGGGGGGTTTTTTCACTTTCACAGCATCTCCACCCATGTTTAGAACAGACAACAGTCTTCATAACAAGCACATTTGTTCCAGGTATAATTGTTGTAATACTGAACTACAGGTTCCAGTTTTGAAGCCTATGCTGGTCGGTTTTTCAGTAAAATCTCCCACGTCTCCCCTAACCTTGCCTTGAGTGGGCACAGTATTTATCGAAAGGTGCTATAAAATGAATGTGGCAATATTAGTATCCAAAACAAAGCTGTACATCTAAAAATACTGGACTTCGATGCCGACGACAAGATCGCGCAGCCTGATAGTCTGAGGGGTAAAAATAGTCTGTGAACAAATAAAAAGAGGTCATGTTGTTTGAACTTCAATGAAACTTTCACCCAAGTTTGGTGAAATTCCGTCCAGTAGTTCTCCAGATATCTTGCAGAAAAGGTTTGTATATACATGTACAAGTAGATGAACGACGGATGCCGGACATGGACAGACACACACACACACACACACACACACAACAAAACCTAATCAGATGGGGAGGTCATTCCAATGAAGCTTTCAAACACGTTTGGTGAAATTTCATCCAGTAGTTCTCTAGATATCTTGGAGACAAGAAAAGGGGATGGACAGACAGACAGGTAACCTGACAGAAAGACAAACATCAGAAACACTAGACAGAGGGAGACATAATTCGCTGTTTAGTACTAATTAACGAATTGAGAATAAGAGAGTACAGGTACTTTTGTTTCCATCAACTACATGTATGTCATTAAAATGAATACTCTGATGTTGAGAACATCTTTATAAAGAGGATTCACTGTTTAAACATATATGATAGTTGTACAAAGAATATAATTTCCTGACAAAAACGTTCTTTCAACTTTCAATCTGCAGAGCTCCAAAAGCTGTTCTGTCTTTGACTTGTTACAAGAACTTAACTGGTTGGCTGCTGGATTCTTCTTTATGGTGCACTGCAGAAGTTCTCATTTTTACGATGTATTACACTATTAAACCCGGGTTTCATGAGTGAAAATATCATTCATACATGTGTGCCAAGATTTGCCTCAGGTAGCAGCTGGTCCATAATAGTTCAGTCAACGTTTATTTGATTTCATTTTATGCCGAAATATATAAAATTGTCAGCGTAAATAAAATTTATTGGAAGAGACTGCAGTATTTTTGGTATAATTGCGGTCGGAAATGGCGAATTATGAGGAATTACAGCGGAAAATCTTGGTTTTTCAGCTGCCTTTCTCCTGGGTGTTTTCCAACTTTTCGTCCGCCATTGGTAGCGTGTGATGTCTCATTGGAAAGGGAATTCATTATAGTTTCTGATTAGAGCCTTGAATTCTCCGATGGCCAATCAAACAGACGATAACATCGAAAATATGCAAGAGGTGTTTTCCCGTTTCTGTAGAAACGCTAGCAGCCGATCGAGATATCGGTTACCTTGATTGGATAAGCGTGGTCTCGTGACCTACATTGAAGCAATCATTGGCCAGAGCCCTTCAACTGAGTCTAGGGAAGACGCCATTTTACTGTCATCGCCAAGAATTACGTGGCGTTCAGGTCGACAGAAATGTAAACATAAAGTTTGTTGCAATGATTTCATTGTAATCCGCACTATGGTAGGGAGTTCATTGCGATTCAATATGGCGGCGTTTTAGCCGACGAATATGTCAATTATGTTGAAGAAAACTGTCACTTTCATTTTAACAAAATTTGCATGGTTTAGACTTGTTCAGCTTTTTCTTACTGTTAAAATAAAATTTGGAAACAAATAAATTATTCTCTATCTCTTGTTGTGCTATGTTTGTTGTACTGCTATCAAAAAATTGTTTTGGACTAGCGCATGATGCGCTAATCCGTTCCTCACGGTACTGCGAACCTGAAAACATGGGGGTTTCCTCTCGGCCAAAAACACCGACCATTGAGCCTCGATTTCATTGAATTACGTGTCATTTTCTAGGGAATCCCCTGTACTATTAGGGGAATCTCTCCGATGACGTAATTTTTTCCACACGGGCCGTAGCGGAGTGTTCAAAGGCGGATCTTCTTGATAAGTGGGCCGTTTTCCGACTCGCAAGGTAATATTTCGCTAATCGGAATATATATTCTTAAAGTCCGAAGGTTGAACTAGTCATCTGTCTTGATTTGGGCTGATATTTCCGAAGTTGGCCATAGTTAAAAATTCATTTTCTGAAGCGGTTGTTTCTCTCCCCGCTTCAAAACGATATATTCAAGATGGCGACTACCAACGCCAGCCGACATGTGCGTGACCTCATTACTGTCACGGCTCAAACTGGAAAACTACAGTGAATCATTCACGATCATTACGTTCGTTGATGTTCCTTGGATATTTAAATAATTTTCACTCCAGTAATTTGCTCTGGTTTCAAAAATAATGAAGAGAAATGACGATCGTCTCTATGTAAAAATACGAGGGAAGCAAATCGTCAGACAGAACAGCCATCAGCCAGGCTATCCCTTTATATGGAACATAAGCGCCTTCTACAAATGGCGATTACGTCAAACGCTGCCACTCCCCCCAGATTTGTACACATTTTAAAAAGACATTGAACTTATGGAGGTTATTTAATTATAGGAAAGGGGAGCAATTAGTTTGAAGTAATACAGGTTCTGGCTGAGAATATTACAAATATATATTTGGAATATAGTGTAGGCCTAATTACTATTGAATAACAATTGAATAATATATTTCCAATAAAATAAAATTGTGTATTACATGAATACAAAACAAATTATTATTTTTTTTTTTGGCCAACACAGACACTTATATCAACGTCATGGGATGTGATTTGATGTATTTAACCATCTCGCATGGATGGTGAAAACAAGTGATCCGAGATCTTGCCTATATGAACACACAGTGGATGGTAATTAGTATCAAAATATGTGGAGATCATTCCACATGTAAACTTAAACAGCAAAGAAGTAAATTAATATGTTATGTTGAAAACAAATCTTAAATAAATGTACTGCCTGGTATATCTATTCTCTGACATTGATTTTATTCTGACAGAATAAATTTTCAGATATGGTCTTTATTAAGTTGTGCGTGATTTCTTTATGCTGTATTACCGTGGATATGGACATAGGTTACATGGATGTCAACTGGAAATAAACCAATTTCGTAACTGGATAATACAATTTACAATTGAATGTGAATCAAATGTCTTTTTCCTCTACATCTATCGATATCAAATAACTGTGTTGATGTTGTATTAATCGGTTTCAGGGGGATCATGTAATTGTTCTTCAAACACATCAATAACAAAACACATTTATTTTATTTTGCTTTATATTTATTGTAGATTCATCAATAATTGAAAAGGTCCCATCATCCGCCTTTTTTCATCTGGTGCTCAGATATATTGACGCTGATCCAAGCTTGTCGTACAAGCACTGCCTACCTCAAGTTTTCTCTCGACTTGGTGTTCAGCATCCAGATATATCTACTTTTGTCAAATAAAATGTGGCTTAATCATGTACATGTAGTTTTATAATTTATTGCCAAATCTGGCATTACTTTAATAACTCACTCAGTCAATTTATCATGCAGATCTATGCTTAGTCAGGCTAACCATCAGTCCATGTATGAATGGGATTACTCAAGTATTAAGTATGCCATAGGTGCGTGTGCATGTGTGGATGGTTTTCGTACAGTGTACATTGTCATTTAACTTGGTCAGCAGGTCAGTATTTCTTCCATCATTTTCACATTCTAATCGAAAAATTCATCTTTTTTGCCTACATAATATTTGAATTCTCCATTAATATGTTTTACTGTTTCTTACAACCACTATGGCTGTACTCTGCTCTTCAAGGGCTTCAATTTGATACCCAACATGACTAAGTTCAAAGAGAATGATTGGCGGCCATTTTGTATGGTGGCCATCTTGAAAATTGCTCCTGGTGTAGAGTTATCTCCCCCTTTCCTACGTTTTCGGAGTTACTTAACTACAAACTACACAAGCAAACTTAAATTCACACTGAATTGCTGTGTATATGTTTTATTAAGTTTCCTGGAGGTTTCTAATGAAGATCAGTCAATTTTGTCTTATTAATTATGCAAATTTATGCAAATTATTGAGTTTTATATGCGAGTGTAGGAGTCGTGAATAATATAGATTATTCGTCTTTATTGCCTGGAGATGTGGTCAAAATTTCATCACTCTACTGTCAGCGGTTTGAAATTTAAAATAGATTATGATAAATTTTGACTGAAAAACATCCTCAAAAGGGTACCATTTCCTAGTAATTACGTAATGTTATATATATAGGCCAGAAGGGCATGGAAGGTCAAGTTTCCGAAACTTCAGTCAGTCCGAGAATGAGTTATAATGGTCCAATTTTCGTAATTTTTGTAGCAAAATATTCCTTGTCTGAATCAGATCTCAGAATTCCTAGTCTGTATGTGGTTAATGAAAACTAAAATTTTTACTGA
>JAVTVY010013962.1:0-54878 GCA_036873755.1 Hanleya hanleyi
TGGCCTTGACCTTTGACCTTGATCTAAATTTTGGTACATGACAAACCGTCTCCCCTCAATTTCTCAATGACACAAAAATTCATGATTTTTAACAATTTCACGATTTTGGGGTCACAGTGACCTTGACCTTTGACCTTGACCTACATTTTGGTATGTGACTCATCGTGTCCCCCTAATGTATCTACTGACACAAAAAATGTTATTTTTAACAATTTCCTAATTTTGGGGTCGGTGACCTTTGACCTTGACCTATTTTTTGGTACGCATCACTTCATTTCGGCCTATTGAACCCACTCACAAAAAATTAGAAATTTTTAACGATTTCCTGATTTTTTAATCACACTGACCTTTGACCTCTGACCTTGACATACATTTAATATGCAACACATCGTTCCCCCCTAGGGCATCCACTCATCAAAAATTAGAACTTTAGATAGAAAACTGTCAACGACCAATGATTTCCTGATTTTTGGCAACAGTGACCTTTGACCTCTGACCTCGACCTCAATTTTGGTACGCGACACATCGTCTCCACCTGGCGTATCCACTCACAAAAAATTGCAACTGGACAGAAAACGTTCACAGATATAGACCGGACACGAACATTTCAGTGATTTCCTGTTTTTTAGGCCAGTGACCTTTGACCTGTGACCTCGACCTTCATTTTGGTACGCGACACATCGTCTCCCCGTAGGGTATCCACTCACCAAAAATTGGAGCTGTGGATAGGAAACTGTCCCAGATATAGACCGGACACGAGAACCGGACAGACGGACAGACGGACGGAAACCGCCATCCCATAATACGACCGCCTTTTGGGCGGGCGTATAAAAAATGAGAACTTTATATAGAAAACTGTCCCAGATATATCTGCCTTTTGACCTGGGAGAAGATACTACCAGCTTGGAGACTTTTGGTGTGATTGAATGATCCAAGATGGGGGAGGCTTGCACAATACTTCAGCCAACAAACAGTCCAGATTTTCACTTCTTTTTTGCCATCTTGCACCTTCTGACCTCGATAACCGATCAATAACCGAAACTCTCCAGCTTCTATAGTTCACAAGTCTCCCATTAAATTGAAAGCATCTTGAACCATATATGTAATAGCATGGTCAATTTTAGGGTTGGGATCTTTAAATGTAGTCTGAAGAACAGACAAACCCACCTTTTATTTGACCGTCACTGTGGAACACACCTCGACACTTCATGTTGGGAACTCAACAGCAGTAAATGAATGCACAATATTTATACAGTCATTCAACAAATACTTCAAGTATGATCAATCCTCTTAACGATTCAATCACAAAAGTACAATTTACCACCATAAAATCAGGGGTTGATTGAATTATTTCTGAGGGTGATCAAATTTATTAAAATGACCGACTGAATTTTGATTGAATTTCCAAAGAGAATTATTAGAGGATTTACCGAATAAACTTGCATTTTCACAATTTAGGGCTGTTCCATTTAAACAGGTATGGGAGGGGAGGAAGGCACTCGATATATTATTCTATGGGTCATGGGTGGAAATTCCCTTCAATCCATGTTACAACATTGGGAAGGTCAACACAATTTCTATGGGTGGTGGGGTATAATTCAAAGCTGCCTTCCGCCCCTCCCATACCTTTTTAAATGGAACAACCCTAAGGACATCCAGGATAAAAGTGGTATACTTACAGCATGCTTTTTGGCAAACAATTCCTTCAAGACACCATTGCAATATTTCAACTGTTCCGTCAGCTTGCCCTTCTTTGTCTTTGCTGTATGAGGGACATGCTGAAAATTTACCACAGAACTGAATCACTCAAAGCACTGAAAACGCTTGTCAAGCAAATCTGTCTTTTTTTAATGCAATGAGTGCCGCTAAAATATTGCACCATCATGCAACCGTAATAATTTGAGAAAATTATCCAAACAAAAAAATAGCTGGCATGGTTAAGCATCCTCTAGAAATTTATGTTATCCATTTGATTTTGACAAAATGTTTATGTACGGTGAAAAAGTTCACTGGGTGGCATGTGCATTGCAACTGGGACTGTCCAACATAAGTCAATTTACCTCACTAGAACCGGGACCTTGGGGGGTGGGAAAGGCGGTGCTTGTCTGAAATGTAATATAAAATTATTGATTGCAGTATGGAAGGAAGGAAGGAGAGCAGACACAAGGAAAGGATAGATAGAAGGATGACTGCATGCTTGTACATCCAACACTTCAAACATGCAAAATAATATACACTGGCTCAGCATGTTATTATTCATAAGGCTTGAATCTCTTACAACGCCAACTATTAAAGAGCTGCACCATTCGCCCCAGTCCTTATGGGTCAGATGCAAGGTATTTACTTTTACACCAATTTTAAACACAATTTTGAACTATCGAGGTCCATCACAAACTGAATTTTGGCAGTTTTGGTGATACAGAAATGGTTGAACATACAAGAGCAGTACCAAGTAAAAAGAATATGCCCACCATGGATTTCTTGTTCAGTAAATAATGCGGAAAAGTACGTTTTGGAAGAGTACTCAGGGCTTTAGATTACGCTAATTTGGGCACACCCTCCATTCATCGCGGCAGAAATTTTTAGACCGAGAAATGTGCCCAAATTAGTGAAAATATTCAAAGTCCCCAAATTCTGGCAAAATCGGTAGGCTTGGAGTCAAATACGAGGCTTTGTTGATGAGAAATCTGCAAGAACATTGATTCTTAATGCAAGAAATTTCTTTTAGAAGTTTTAAAAATTTGTTTTACTCTTTAATTTGAGCGCATCCGAATTTTGGCAAAAAAATGACCTTGAACCTCATAATCAAAATGGGCATTTTTAACAATTTTGAGATGCTACCTGTGTTTTGGCCACATTCCTCAAATGGATACACAATGAACAAGCTTCCAAAACTTTCGACTTCAACACATTGAAAACATCGTTGACCTTAAAATCAGAATACTAGGTTTCATATTTTAGACAAAGCTGGAGTTCCAATATTCCAGAAATTCTACTTTGCCTGATCGTTTCTACTGCTGTTACAGATACTTTACCAACCCTTGGTCTGCAGGGGTTGTCCCACATGAAAATGCCTAATGTCATTTCTAATCACTTTGAAGATTAAATTTAACATTTGGAACCAATGTTCACAAGCCTGAAAGAATGCAGCATGGGAGTGATCAACGAAGAAGCCAGAGGCGACACATCCTCACTAAAACCAGGGGTATCTCTATCCCAGATACCCGTGGTACACATGGGAATGAATATTGTTTATGGAAAATGCAACTAATTTCAGCCAATCAGAAAAGCACCATACTATGTATATTGACCAATCAAATCACTTGCTTTTGGAGATTTGTATACACTGAAAGTAGGCAGAATGCGGTCTGCTATGCAAGATGGTCAAGGTTTCGTCTTTGGTTCATAAAGAAACCTGGACGTATGAAGATGGAGATCGAAAGAAACAAAATTGTTTTGTCTGTTTGGTCAATTTCTGTTAGAATTCTCGTCATATATGCAACCCTTCAGATGATCCATAGAAGTTGCCAAGAGCTGTGATGAGGTCTTCCTAATAATAAAGTAAAATTAATGGTCTTGAAATTTTTAATCACATTTCATCATGTCCATGCATCAAGAATGAACCCAAAATCACCCGTTGTGTAAATAATCTTACTTGGAATAATTGGTAGGCTGTATGAAGTGTGATTGCTAACTACACAGTTCAATGCTACCTGAAACTACAATAGGAATGTCCCAGAGATCAGAATGTCCGCCGTAGAGGCATGAAATATGGACATTGCCCATACGCAACTTTGGCGACCAGCCATAAGTTTACATTGGAAATGTTGGATTTTTGGATTTACACTGGCAATATTGAATTTTTTTTTTTTTCGTAGCCTTTTACCGGCAAGGTGTATTGTTAAGTTTGGGACAATAGAATCTTCAAAGTTGTCTGATTTAGAAGTATTTTGAAATCCACTTCAAGTTCCGAGTTTTGCAGTACTGTCATTGCCTGGTGCCAAACATTGCTGCGATGTCATGTCACCAAGGACGGTACATTTCGCACCTGTGGCTGAAGATTATGATCTTTGGATGGCCACATCGAAGGGGAAACTGGTTTGTGTCATTAACAGTTCCACTCCTTCTAAACACAATACTCAGTCCAGGTAGAAGGGGATGCTGGCAAAGTATGAACATGGTTTCAGTGTGGATGCTGGATGGCAAGAAGAAATCATTGCCCATTTCTAGAGTTAGCAGAGAAACTTTGCCATAGTTATTTAGAGGTGCCTTCGATCATACCCTCTGCAGAATGTGCAGGGTAGCAGGACTGTACACAAGATTGTTCCGATTCATTTCAAAGCAACTCTACCATGATTGCATAAAAGTTATTCGGATGCAAAATTTCAGCACAGGGTTTTCCTGTTTCGATGTAAAAATTTTATTTTTCAACCATTCTCACTCGTCACCGGAAAGCACTCCTTTCACTGGGTATGCTGGGTAGTATACAGAACCACACTTAGGAAAGCAAAAGTGGGTTATGCCCAAAAAGTTGACCTATTCATTGTACGAAATGTCTACTCTGCCATGCGTGTTGGACAGTCCCATTGCTATAATCAGGCTCAGTTTTGAGTGATACCATATATACACTAGCAATTTAATTGGATCCGGCATTTCCAACAACACAGAAGGTCTGGAGGTGTTTTTCTAACAAATCTGTTACACTGAAAGTTGCAAATACTTCGGCATCTATGAATTTGAAGACCGACAATAATATGTGTAATAAAGTATGAATTAATCTGTCAAGATTGATCTCCCATAAATGTTTAACACCATCTAGATACGCTTATCTTACCTGCTCATCAGGCAAGTCCCGCTTCGGTTTTTTAATTTGTCGGTTACTCTCCCGCCTAGCCGGTGGAAGTTTTGCCGCGATTTTTTCTGATATACGGGGTTCATAAACTGGATCAAAAGGTGTCGAAGAAACAACAGGCGTTGTCGTGTCCGCTTTCCTCTTCACACCTTTTTTTGTCTGCAAAAGAGAAGATCAAATTATTTTTATTTATATTACTGCTTTAGGCCCCATAAAAAAAATGCCGTTTCCCCATCACCGCCCGCCCCGATTTATTTTTTATTTTCTCTCACCTGCCTTGTTGGTGTTTCTTTTGGTATGAAAATGAGGCTGAACTGACTGGTTTGCACCAGCGACTGTTGTGGCGCGCTACGAATGCTTGTTGTGGCATAGGAGCTGGGGTGATGTCAAGATTTTATACGCGACAGTCGTACCTTGTGTGATTACCGGCGCCTTGCCAGCAACTTGATGTTTCTTCTGTGCACCATTGGATGTCACTGTCCTGGATCGATACTTCTTACTTGACTGTTTTGTGTGTGGAGATACTAAAGATGTTTATCTATTCGTCCTTTCCAAGACTGATAATAATTCTGTTACTTTTTGATCTGTAATTGGACCGCGTTGAAGGTCTTTCAATGACCAGTATCTTTGCTGTAATCAAGGCGACATGTCCGTGATATTGTCGCACTGTTTGCAATTTTATGGTTGTAATCTCATTTCGTTCTGTTTTTGTATAAATTTCTAGTCGTATATAAATGTATTGTAGTGATACAGGAACACATCTGCAGCATTTTCACGGTATAAATGTATAGTTGATATTTATTTTCCATTGAAGATCTTACATTCTTCTATTCCTCCGTGATATAGTTTGCCTAGTGGACTTTGTGGTATGACTGCCTAAGGTCATATTCATGATCGTCAATTCATGATCGTCATCTTCTCCATTTCGCGAGAATAGCTCAGCTTATTGTTTCCTGCTGGAATAAAACACCCAAAGTTTTGTCTTTCAAATCACAATGATTCCAGATTTTATCAATATGCCATCTTTTGAGTTCTGTGTACCTGCATAGGAATGGAGAGTTTGCTACTACGAAATCAGAATGAGATGACCTCACATATAGCACCTCGCAGGAGGTGAGAATGGAAATACAAACGCCATGGGATTTCTGTCGATTTATCCAATTTATTCAATCTCTATAACGAGACCGTGTACAAAATGAAACTTTAAAATTAATTGTATATAGCAATTTCGGACCCAATTAGACAATCACTATCTTAATATAAGTGGATTCTTGAATGAACTGAACCATTCCCATGCCCTTCCGAAAAGGAAAATGGAAAAAGGACCGCCCGTCCGACTTTTGAAAAGTCAGATGGGAAACAAGGCATTTTTTTTATGGGGCCTTAACTCATTAGCTACTGCAGTCCAAAATGGCTGCCACTACTGCAGCCTACTGCTAGGCTCATCCCCAGCAGAAAGTAGGTCAAGCATTGATTTGTGCAATAGTGAACTACACATGCTTTTTCAGTCTAAAAAAATGCTTTGTTAGTAGAAATAATTAACAAAAGAGTGAACAGGATTTTAAAAAATGTTATTAACAAACATTATTCCAGAAAAAAACACTCACATGAGTTTTCTTTCCCCAGTGCGGACTTCATTCATTGTACATAATGTTATTTACACCAGTGGAGGAAATCCACCGTCGAATAAATCCATTTGAAATTTGAAGAAATGTCTTTGTTGTTCATTGTTTGGCACAATCTATTAATTATTTACAAAGTACTGTAGTCTCGGAAATTCATATTGTCAATAATAGTCTCGGAAATTCATATTGTCAATAACTTCAGGCCATGGGTTTGGAAAAGGCTATTCCTCTAGGATGCGGGTGTGAAAAAGCCCAAAACATTCCACACACAAGTTGACGTCGCAAACTTCACATCCATATTTGGACTCCTTCCGCCGTTTTGCCACATGGGCGCACTGTTTGCATCTCCTGGACTTGCTCATTACTGTTGGCCAATGAGATCGACCAGACTTGTCACATGGTGATGGGACGTCGTACCTGCGCTTTTGTCGAAAGCGTCCAATCAGTTGTTTGGCAAGATTCTTTCGAAAATCTAACTGAGTCCTGGTTTTCGCTCGACCTGTGCGGCTTGTGATTTTATGATTGGGTGACTCTTTCATCAAAATGAAAGATGAAGCAAGAGCTGTATCAAAAAGGAACCAGAATAAATACTTCCAGTACTTCTTCGACCTTCTAGCGCTAGGATACTGCAGTCGGAGTTGGTCACCATGGTCAACCCCAGCCATATAATCATTATACTTTGAAACAACTTCAGGAGCTGGAACATCTGCTCTTGTACCATCCTTCTGCTTCCGTTTTATTTGAACAACTACCGTCGGATCTGAATTTGTAGATAGGAAGTTTACTTGCCGTTTATCGTACCAGGATGTTGCGACTAAATTTCCTTTCTGTAATGCCTTTGACACTCCCCTTTGTTTCTTCAAACAATTCCGGTAGAGGCTATCGGGCCATCCTTTGCGATCCACACGACAAGTGCCGGCGGCATAAATTCCATCGGAGTGGAGCTTCTCAAATAGATTTGGACTAGAGAAAAAATTATCCATGTAGACATGGAAATTTTTTCCCACTAATCTTCTGGTCAGGTCGATAACAACTCTGGAAGCAAGTCCTTTTTCCGCAACGCCATCTGTTTTACCGGTGTACACCTGCATTTCATACACATAACCATTAGTGCCGTCTGCTAACTCCCACACTTTGATTCCAAATTTGCATGGCTTAGCTGGTAGATATTGCCTATAACTGAGGCGACCGCGAAATGGAATCATTGCTTCATCGACAGAAACGGTCATATGTGGGCGGTAATTCTCTATCAGGTTTTCCTGAATGACGTTGAAAACCGGCGCAATGTGATGCAACTTGACATGACCAGGCTGACCTCTTGGGGGGTTGGTTGTCGAATCATTCAAATGAAAATATTGAAGTAATTTCTCAAATCGTGGTCTGGTCATGACCATGGGTACCGATGGAATTTTGAAGAACTGATCTTTGGCCCAGTAATTCTTGTAGGATGGCAGCTGGATAACAGACATGAGAACATGAAGCCCAATGAAAGCTTTCATTTCTTCAGAATTTGTCTCGGTCCATTTCGGATCTGGTGTTTTCTCTGCAAATTGGCTAGCATACAAATTGGTCTGTTCTGTGAAATGATCGAACAATGTTTCCGGGAAAATTAAATTCAGGAAGTCCAGTTCGTTTTTTTCCTTTTCTAGAACAAAAACTGGACCAGTTTCCTCAGAAAATTGACCTACTGTTACTGCTGTCCGGTTCGAGCTCCATTTGGAATTTTGAGTACCGGTAGTAGTTGTTGTACGGCTTGTCGACGTTTCGGGCACTGTGTCATCTGTCGGTTCGATTTCGCCTTCAGAATAATTAAATCTTCGTAACTGACGTAAAGGAATGTCATCATCAGATGAATCTGTATCGGCTACATCTAAATCTGAATCACTTTCGACTTCAGAAAATTTGACATCGTCACCAGTGAAGCCGAGAAATTCCTCGTCACTTGACGAGTCGGCCCAGGCGGCCATGATTTTTACAACCCACGCTTGACCCCACGCTATCGTTGTCAATTAGACCGGAAACTAACATTATAGCCAATGAATGAAAGTCTAGAACATGCCTTGGACTCTTATAAAACATTTTATGATTGGACATCAATGTAGGAAGTACTGCAGATTTATTAGAATCAACCAATGACAAGCAGTGTTATTCGCGGCTTAGGCCGCTCCGAGGGAAATGGCTGCTGGAAATCTCCGCGGGTTTAGACGTTCCCAGGGAAGCACAGCTGTAGTCTGGCGACGGCTCTAGCCGCTGCGGGTAGCGAATGAGTTAAGGAAACAAAGTTTCTCATAAATTTTAGAAGGCAAAATCGCTTCATATATGCACGTTAACTCTTTCTCCCATATAAGCGGGTTTTGACGGCTTGTGTCGATCCCCATGTAAGCGTGTTTTGACGGATGTTCGCCTAACCCATGAAGACGGATTTTGACGTGTCACTGAGTTCCCATATGATGGATTACTTTTGCAATTTTTTGCGTTTACTTTGAGTAAAACCTAATTAAAACTATACATTTTCAGAAAGCCAAAATTTAAATAAATCTGACTATATAGACTGTTGGTATGTTTTGTAGTAAGGGTAAAATGAAATCGGGAGAGGAACAGAAATAATCGATGGAAAATGTGCGATTAGACACCAAATGTGTTTGGTGTGCTCCAAGAGAAACGTTCGAAAAATGGTAAAACCTGCTTCCAAATTCCTGAATATTTCAAGTAACGCGAGCATAAACTACCAAAGTATCTAACCTTGATGACTAACTCGTCAAATCTGCCCATCTGAGTTTATTATAAACATTTCCCGGGACCTGTTGATCTCCCGTTTTAAAATTTATCCGCCATTCTTTGACCACGCTGTGTTTCGTCGACCCGTGGCCATGGCGACCACGCGCAAATAAACCGACTGCTCCAATCACGCCGGGCCTCTTTAAAGGTCGCTCAAGGTCGCTCAACCGTGGGCCAATCAGTGATGCTGTTTTACTTCACCTTGTTACCAGCCTTCGTTCTCCTTTAGAGAAGTACATGGGACTTTTTCAGTTATAGCTCGTTCTATACCTGCCATCTCATGATGTAACTGCGAAATCCCGAATGTACGGAAAATAAGCTTTACAATGGTATACGATAACATAGGAATTGCAGCGGAACAACAACAGAACGCTGCAAAACGTAGCTAAAATGCGACAATTTCTTCGCTTTTTTCGTGATTTCCAACAGACGGAAAGCAGACACAACACATTTTCTCGCAAGATTACTTATTTTTAGATTAAACGTTGCTGATATTAATATAAAACGTGAACAAATTACGTAGAATGGGTCTGTGGGAGACCATTGGTAAATATTTTTCCACATGACATGGGACATAAAACGGGATATTTTACATCGCTGGAAACGTATGAAAATTGAGATCAGTCCATGGGTTCAGGGCTTCGTGTTTAGAATTAGCACGCGAGCTAAAAATAGCTCCCGTCAAAATATTTAGGACAGGGTATTTGAAACTCAGGCGAGTGAATGCAATATAATACAATATAAAATATGACAGTTTACGTGAGTTAAAAATACCTCTCGTGACATGAATTTACGAGAGTGTTTGCGTGCAGGTGAACTATCACTCACGCCGAAGCCCTGGGGTTAAAGACCTCAGGGCTTCGTGTTTAGCGCGAGTGATAGCTCACCTGCACGCAAACACTCGCGTAAATTCATGTCACGAGAGTGACTTTTAGCTCACGTAAACTGTCACATTTTATATTGTATTATATTGCAGTCGCTCGCCTGAATTTTAAATACCCTCTCCTAAATATTTTGACGCGAGCTATTTTTAGCTCACGCACTAATTCTAAACACGAAGCCCTGAGACCTACGTCATTACAAATCTGTTATGGGTCAGAGAGAGAAAATTCCCCACAAGTCTATGGGGGAAAGAGTTAATATAAACTCATAAGTTCGTTACATCAAGGATAACCTTCAACAGCCACTAAAAGATCAAAACAATTTCATAATATGGTGCTCCAGTCAGGCTTTGCATTTTATGGGCCCCCTAATGAGGAGACTAGGCATTGTTTTCAACCCGACAGGCTTGCTGTGGTCAACCCATAACGATAGATACATGCCCCTGTGATGCAAGATGCTTTTTTTTTTATGTTCTATTTTACAGCAGTCCTGCGTGCAATCCAATTAAATATATACATCTATGGAAAGCTGGAACCTTGTAGAATTTGATTATTGTAACTGTTTGTGTAGGCTCATGTATCATCGTTCAGAGCTCAAAATCGCATAATCCAAACGATAGCCAAAATTTAAACATGTTTTAGGAACTTTTCTGACAACCATTTTGATTTACTCGGCGAAAAATGCGGCAATGTGTGAGTCTGCCAATAGATTTACCCGTATATCCCAGTCATGACAGTAACATCAGCTATGGCCTTCTCTTATTTCACTTCTGTATATACCACAGTATATGGGATTTATATGCAATCATATCTTTTGAGTTCATTTGTCATCCAATGACATAAAAAATAAAATTTGAACAGCCCTATGATCAGAACTCGGCAGCACAGATCGTCATTATGGGGCAATGGGGCCAAAGATTTATGGTTAAAAGTCTTCGAGAGAATCATCATTTGCATAAAGATATATACCGTATTGCAGTTGCCACGATAATGGTGACCATCTTGATTTTTAGAGCTCAACTTAGGAACACATGTATGCCAAAGTAAAAGAGCTAACTTTATCAAACTTGCCGGGTACTTCAGTGGTGTGTTCCTTGGTGCGAATAAGGAATATCAAGCCAACCAGTGACCTTTGATTGTTTGAACTCAAATTGTTCATCGGATGGGAGACCGACCAAGCTAATAAAATGGACTTGCACAGATGAAATTCAAAGTTAATTTACCTTTGTGGGTTGTTTAGGGGGTAAAACGGCTGGTGAGACAGATACTGGGTCCATAGCAGCCACATTTTTCATATCAGTCTCTTCTTTTACAGTCTCCTCCTTGACATATGCAGGCATTGTACCTGTGCCCGTCGAGGTAGACGTTGCGACCGCAACTGCTTCATCTTTAACCACTGGTGGCATTTTAGTGTTCACAAGTGGCATTTTAGCATTGGCCAGCGGCAATTTAGTGTTCGCCAGCGGAGATTTGGTATTCGCCAGTGTCGTTTTAGCATTTGCCAGTGGTGTTTTAGTATTTGCCAGTGATGTTTTTGTTAATGGCGTTTTTGCATTGGCCAGCGACATTTTTGCATTGGTCAGTGGCACTTTTGCATTGGGCAGCGATGGTTTCGCATTCGCCAGCAGTGGTTTAGCATTAGGTAGAGATTTTGGTGTTGGTGGAAGGTCCGTTGCCATTGTGGATTTCACAGGTGTTTCGGGTTTAACGACAGGAGACGATCCAGGGGCAGACAACTGTCGTGTACAAGTTGCCGGTGTGTTCTTTATTACGGGAAGTTTGGGTTTCCTTCCAGGCGGTACGTACTCCTTTTCCTGAAGCAGAAAGGAAATCACATTTCATAAGTTTTAACAAGAGCTCATGGGGCTTCAAAATACTCTCATACAAGGCTGAATAAAATTAATCTCTAGTTTTAAGGGCACTTTTTCGAAGAAAAAAAAACCAACAAACAAATGAGGGCGGGAGGCCTTATTTTCGTACAGACCAAATAAATCTTTTCTGACAAACAATGCAAATAGTTCAATACAACCAATGCAGTAGTTCAATACAATTTTCATCAACTCGTCAATGTTGTTGGAGTTACTTGAAGAGTTGGCCTTCAACTATACTATTTCTTGCTAATAAAATAAGATATCAAACACAATGTTCCAGAATACTATTTTGGCAAAAATAATGACATGGCGGTGCCTGAAAAGCTAGAAATTGATTTTAATCAACCTAACAAGCTCAATATACAGTAAGCTTCAAGGGAAGGGAAACAATATGCAGAGGTTTGGGCAACAAGTCATTCATACACATAGATAATGTTGGTTATTGTTTATATTTGTAGCCTTTTACCAATGTCTTTTGTTCACATTTGCCTATTTGACTTTGAGACAATGAAATCTTTGAAGTATTTTGGAAGTCATTTTGACATTTCTGAAGTGTGGCCAATGCTAAAGCGTTGCCCAGTGCTTAACCTTGGCGTGATATCATGTGACCCAAGATGTTGTTTTGCACCTCCTGCAGCTAAACCTTTCCCATCTCAGAACATCCATGTAACGTTTATTTGCCATGAATTTCAGATTTTTGGGCCAATGTGACCATGACCTTCAGAGTCAAAATGAATAGGGTCAAGTTTGGTACCAATAAAACATAGCATGAAACTGAAGCTAATGCACAGACAACAGAAGATAACACACAAAAGGACAGACATTAAATCAATAGGCTGAGAGTTTAAGATAGACATGACAATTTTCAAAGATTCCATGCGTTTTGGACCACAGTGACCTTGACCTTCGACCTCGCATGAACAAGGTTATCTTGCCCTCCTGGGTATAATATCAAAATTTGATACCAATCCATAATCTTGAACTGGATATCATATTGCACAGACAAGAAATATTTGTTTTCAAGTTTCTCTATCCAACAATCTTACATTTACTTGGGGAAACCGTTATTGCGCTATATAATTTTGAATATGCCAGGCGTTCATCGGACTCTGCAATCAGAAATAGCACTCAGACAGGTTTAGTCAAAATTTGGCATTTAATCGAAAGTGCTTATCCTGTTTATATGCTCATGTTTGATCACACTCTGAGAAATTAGTTAACATTTAGAAAATGCTTATATCCGACCTTCACCTACATGTGATACCAGTACAATAGTTGAAAACAATAAATAATTTTACCACATTTATGTAGTCATTGGTTCAAGAACAGGCATTGAAATACAGATGTGATGACATGGAGAGGATGAAAAGACACGATTATACTCAAGTAGTGTGTGGATCTTACAGCAGCAAAGTCTTCTGCCTCAGTTCCACTCACCTCTGGAGGCATTCCCTTCACCTTGGCTATGAAGAGTTGCTCCAAAGCTTCGGCCATTAACACAATGTCCTGTCAAATAGACAAATCATTCCAAGTTCAGCAGTTCTATGGGTACACAACATTACCAGTCAGGGGTCGAAAATCACGCTCGCCATGTCGCCAACGGCGAATAGAAATGAGAACTTGGCGAATAAAAATTCCCTCTAGTCGCATATATGGCGACAGGAAAATTCTAGTTGTTGCCAAATGTCGAAAAAATTGTTGTCCTCCAGTATCGTTTATCGCCACCTGCTCAGTGCATCATTTATTCAGAAAAGTTAGTTGAAACGCGTCAAAAAGCACCTTGTTTACGGGCTTCTTCAACGAAAACCCGGAAGCCACTCCCCACGTTAAAGATGTCAAATTGAAGGGCAACAACTCTGCTTTCTTTCTCAGACAACCTAATTCGTGTCACGTAGTAAAAATGCGTCGATTTTATTGGGTGAAATGGTCATGTGTTTCGAATCCTTTCTATTCAACTCCAATAAACCTGCGAAAATGCTGATCACCTGACGTAAGCCGACTTCCTGATTGGTGAAACTACTCCAACTGCTCATTAACATAAAATATTCTTGAGTTACGCATGCGCCCTGTTCGATTTCAACGCAGTCATTATGGCGCTTGGTTTCGCTGAGGGAAGCCACACGTGGCGTAAACAAAAGGATTTTTACCGATTTACTTGGAATGTTCAATAAGCGTTACGCTACGAGTCACCAGGAATACATACTGTGACATCTGTAAGAATTTAGACGAGTTATTAAATCGAGATGAAGCAAAACAGGACGTCGATCGGTAATACTCCTCACGTGAGTTTTACGGTACCAAAGGGCAGGACTAGGGTTAATAATGAATGACCAACATAGTGAAATAGCACAGCTGAGGCAATTGCGTGATCACTAAATAGCTCAACCTTCGGCGAGTGAAAAAATTCTCCCTTCGCCAATTTGGCGAATAATTTGTTATGTCTGGTAGCCAAATGGCTAAGGAAAAAAAATTCTAATTTCGACCACTGCCAGTGCCAAGATTTCCGCAAGCAAAGAGACTCGATTTCTTCAAACACATTTTCAAGGTCTTTGCTATTGACCTGTTCAGTTAGAATTTTGTTCTTTTCTCACTGGACAACTTGTCCAGCTGGAGGCCTCTGGAAGGATTATCCAGGACTTCAGAAACTTTGATAAATAGCGATTTTTGCGGAGGTTTCACACCCAGAGCTGCATCTAGGAATTTTTTTGCAGGTTCCGATCCCAAACTTCCAGTTCTCATTCATAATTCATTATGGAGGGTCCAATTTTCAGTGAATTTCAGTACAAATAGCCTGTGATCAATCACAAAATAGATGTTCGTTAGCGTAAAATTCAATATCCAGCTATGCAATCAGATCGATATTAACTGTTATGCTGCTAAGTTCTTTTGTATGCTGTACGAGGAGAACTGCTGACTTTTTTTTTTAGAATCCGGATTTCATGAGCAAAAATATTATTTAATTTCGTTTGCTGGTGACTGGCCTAACATATCAATGTATCCCAACTGGTTTAGTCAATGCTATTCAACCGCAATTTATAGCAAAATCGACGATGTTGTCATAGTAAATAAAATTTATTGGAAGAGACTACAGTATTTTGGTAGAATTGCAGTCGGAAATAGCGAATTATGAGGAATTACAGCGCAAATCTTGGGTTTTCAGCTACCTTTCTCCCTGGTCTTTTCCGACTTTTCTTCCGCCATTGGGGGCGTACGACGTCTCATTGGAAAGAGAATTCCTTGTAGTTTCTGATTGACGCCTCGATTTCGACCGATGGCCAATCAAACAGACGATAACATCGAAAAACTGCAAGAGGTGTTTTCCCATTTCTCTAGTAACGCTATCAGCCGATCCGATATCGGTTACCTTGATTGGACAAGCGTGGACATGTGACCTACATCGAAGCGCTCATTGGCCAGAGCCCTTCAACTGAGTCAAGCTGATGTGAGGGAGACGCCATTTTTATCTCATCGCGACGAAATTACGTGGCGCAGAAGCTAGACAGAAATTTGAAAATAAAGTTTGTTTAGCGGATTTCATTGAAACCCACACTTAGGAAATATAAACTGAGCTTCTGTACTTCAACTACACCAAAGAACCATATATTTTGAAGGGGTTTTCTGTGAGCATTTTATATTTTCTGAGCGGCTTCTCAACAACGTTTTATGGAAATCTCCGTTGGTGTTTTTTATTTTTCATTTTTATTTCTTTATTCTGAGACAGAATATCAAGTTTACATCCAGGAAATCAAGTGAGACTTGGCTAACAATATATGTATGGTTTTTATCAAGTTTCATGCATGCTAAATTTGAAAAAAAAAAGCTTTTTCAGCATGTTCAGAATGGTACCTCGCTGTACTCGCATTGACAGAAGCAAACGCATGCCGGTATTGCGGCTCGTCGCATTTTTAGTATAGAAAGACGAGAGCTGTTTGAATGGCTCGCCGCAGCGTAACAGTTAAGGCTCTCAAAAGCTTTTTTTTTGTTGGAGTATTTGCTTCAGAAATCCTTTCAAATTGAACAACACTTTAATTTTTTTTTTTTTCATTTGAGTTTGGGCACCAGATGTTTTGGGTGCCCATATGTTTTCTGGAACTAAATTGGCTCTAGAGGCAGCCCTGCACACCCCTGCACATAGCTGAAGTATTATTCTTCAGGAACTTTGTAGTCTGATATAAAAGGCAAAAAGGTGATCTCATTCCAATGCGATAAACATGGGTTGAATGGATCTCAGTGTCACTCTCTGACAATGAAACGGACAGCGATAGACAGTTTTGGCACTACTGTAACAATTATCACTCACCTCGCCCGGCTTATTGTAGATGTAACAGTTTGTAAACATGATGTTGAAATCATTGATGGCGTCCTTAGCAGAGTGGTAGTAATTGGTTTCTAATCGCTTCTTGATGGTCCCCATATCCATAGGAACCTTGATGATTTTGTGGTAGTCCTACAGAGAAAATGTACGTGATGATGACAAATGCTTCCAAATACAACAGGTTCGACCTCATTGAGGTAGGTAAAATAAAAGGTTTTTTTTGCTTAATAACTTTCATTCATTATAACACTCAAAATCTTCAGGCGACTTAGATCGTGTACTGTCGTATAAGATTTTCCAATGCAAGTGAGAATAGTCCAATTTTTAAGAGAGAACAAAACATGTCATCTATTATTTATATGCAAATTAGATAACCGACAATTTACTATTAAATATCATCCGCTGTGGGTATATATTTCCATGGTCGCCTATGGCAGATGTCTCTTAGATATAGTCTTAAGAGTGTATTGGGGGAAAAAACAACCTTTTTTACCTCTATTTTAAAGAGGTGGTTCTCTCTTAACCTGTATCAGCCAGTTTTGTGCAAACGGGCATCCTTCGGTTGCAATGAGCAGTTTTGCCACACAGAAGGTACTTTCCATCTAAATATGGACGGGAAACGCCTTCTGGACTAGAATTCGTCTGACAGAATAATAGTCTGAGTTCCAGTTCATATAGGAATTTCTTTGATAATTGGCTGCTACAATATTTTGGGACCGACACTAACAGCCCTCTATATACGAACCCGAGGGCAAAATTAGTCTTGCTCACAATGCAGCAAGTGAGCATTAAACTAGAACTAGTATGGATACCTGCCTGTCCTACACAGTACGTGTGCTCTGCATAAGGCTAATTACAATTGATTCCTTGTTTCTCGTCAGCCTGTTTTTCAAAAGTGATGCGGGCAGGGTCTTATTCTTCATTATTCAAAATAAATTCGGGCCGAAACAGAAAACCTGTCGAAGCGGGAAGAGTTACAAAATTTCTCTGACAAGATATTCTTGCATTCGTTATATGGCAATCCCACTATCATCAAATATAATACTAATGATGCTTTAGCAAACTTCGCTGTTGAAAAACAGAAGGGAGAGTTTTTACAAAATCCATCGATCTTGATGCTGATTACATCTTTAAAGTTGAAAAAAACTGCTAATAATGAAAATAAAACGGGCAGTAAGCAAAATGATATGTCGGCTGCCGACAGGGGAAACAAGGAATCGTGTGGATGGCCTAAACTGAGCAAGGGGTGGAAAGACAACATTATCTACAAGCTGCTTCTATTACAATACTTACAACCAGGCCCAATTTCTGCGCATCAACAGGTGTTTGAAAGGGCCAGGAATACTGATGCTTCCAGAGAGGTTTCATGACCGACTTGAGCAAAAACTGCATCTGATTAGTCATTCGCCCAGCCCCACGTTTCTTCTCGGACATGGCACCCGACTCACCAGAGGGCTTGTGGTTCAATGATACCTGTGAACAGAAATTTCAAAATGATCAAATAATCAACAGTAACTGCTGTTTTGTACATTTAGGGAAAATTGCCTCTCTGAAATGAAGTTAAGCAAGGTTGTTTTGCTTAATACACACTAAGGAAAATTCCCTGGAGGTGACAATGAATGTACTACATATCTGCATCAGACAGTATTAAAGAAATAAAATGTTGTGTTTCCAATTTGCATAACCAGACAACACAAATTAAAGACAATTTTATATTAAGACTGTTCAAGGGCATAGACAAGTTCGAGGAGACTTCAGAGGGGGAGAGTCTGAGAGGGGTGTTTCTTCCATCAGAGTAGGAAATATTTAAATTGATGGCAAATTGGCGCTCCCCGGGAACATTTGAGTGGTGCACGATTATAACAATTTTGAACTTTTAATTTGAGTCAAAATGTCGTATAACAGTGGCGATCGCCAGAGAAACAAGCCGAGTAGCTAGCAGGTCCTCCGCCAAGTAGCCTGTTTGAGAGCATGCAGCATATACGCTTCCAATATCTCCTTAAATATAACTTGGAAAGTGGATATGTGTATGTGGAAAGAGACGTTTATCTGGAATTGTTGAAACAATTTGAGGAGGTTTGGGAAGCAGTAATGGGTAGTGTAACACTGGAATGTAAGTCTGTAGTTGTATATGGATTTGTGGATGGTGAGGTTTATAAATAGATGGGTGGAATAGATCAAGATATCACGTTCTCAACACAGATATGTGTATGGGTACAATATGGGTGAGTGAAATCCAAGATGGTCAGTGGCAGCCATCTTGGATTACATACTACCTCAATGAAAATCAATACCAATGGCTGTCTAACTGATGTGAAGCACCCTCTCGAGTTTGAAGTCGATTGGTCAAATTATTCTCGAGATATCACGTTCACAAGATCCGAGACGGATGGAATCCAATATGGTCAATGGCAGCCATCTTGGATTACGTACCTCAGTGAAAATCAATACCAATGGCCGTCTAACTGATGCGAAGCACATTCTCAAGTTTGAAGTCGATTGGTTGAACTGTTCGAGATATTGCGTTGACAAGATGTGGGATGGACAGAATCCAATATGGCCAATGGCAGCCATCTTGGATTACGTACCTCAGTGAAAATCAATACCAATGGCCATCTGGCTGATGTTAAGAACCTTCCCAAGCTTGAAGTTGATTGGTGGAATTGTTCTTGAGATATCGCGTTCACAAGATGTGGGACGGACGGCTAGCATTTCCAAGTCCTCAATTATGGTAAGTTGACAGAAGTTAACTTCCCCTGTACTAGGCAACAACTGAAAGATTGTTATTTTCTTCTGTGCTAGGTTGCTTCGTTTTGTTTTTTACTTTGGCTTTTGTGAGATTTATTTTTTGACTGACCAAAATAAGGGGTGGGGGGGGGGGGTGTTTCGTCTCCTGGATTTGGAGTCTTTCAGACTTGATAGCAAGTTGTCAGAAGAATTTGTCGAATAGTCACACGTCTGGAGAATGCCACAGCCACTGACCAATATGATATACAATGATTGTAAAACAGTGCTAAGCAATCACAGCGTCACATACGTGAACTCTCCATGAACGCCTAGATGTTGGAGATCAACCAGATCATGGCGACTATTATGGTGGACACCCACTGCTGATCAAGCCACTGTGGTGATGACGGATTAATCAGAAGTTAAGCAAACCAACCTTTTTTACCTCCATTTTAGAGAGGTAGTTTCCCTAACTATTGTAAAAACTATGTTTTCCATAACTTCTAAACTTCCATTACTTCACACATAACTCAACACATTATTAAACTATAATTGCCTTTATTCACGTTGGGTACATCTTTGCCACAAATAACCCAAATGTAACCAAACTAAAACCAAAGCAGACGCACCAACATGAATAAACCTAAGTACCGCGGAAGCCAACTGGTTCCGCGGAAAGAAAATAGTTCGTTGTGTTCGTAACTCCAGTTGAAAACCGCTTCATCACCATTGATATTGTGCAACTTGTACGGATGTTGATTTCATTGGTTGGAAAGCGTTAATTATTCAGCTGTTGGGCTAATTTTAAAACTTGGGCCAAGAATTCGAAGTTGTATTTTGAGATCTCCTATGACCGAATGCATACATGCACTTACTGCTGGTTGGTTTGTTGGTGCAGAGTTCTTTTGATCCATGTTGTTGGTCCGACTGAAGTCCCCACCGGCATTCTGTCTAGGCATGGCAGAATTACTCCTGGTAAAAGAGGAAAAATATTCAACATGTTAAAGGAATAGCAAAGGAAGTCAAGCAGAGAATTTATGGGGGGGGAGGGTAAATTAACAGCTGTTAGAAAAATAAGTTGCCCATCTAACGAAAAAAAAATTCCCCCAGTTTTGCTCAAAACCTTTAAACTTAAACTTAAACTGCCGAACAGATTAATTAACGCATTATTAATCAACAATAAAGAACTAATCAGGCCTCCGTGTCCCAGCATTAGAAGATTTTTTTCTCTCCTGATTTATGCAACATTATAAAACACAAAAGCAACATTATTATTTTGAATCGCATTCGGGCTAGTGGTTGGAGGAGACTGGTAAAACTTGTTCTTACTCAAGCTGAGTAGCTAGCAGGTCCTCCGCCAGGTAGCCTGTTTGAGAGTGTACAGCATATACGCTTTCAATATCTTCTTAAATATAACTTGGATAGTGGGCATGTGTATGTGGAGAGAGACGTTTATCTGGAAATGTTGAGACAAGTCGAGGTTTGGGAAGCAGTAATGGGTAGTGTAACACTGGAATTAAGTCTGTAGTTTTATATGGATTTGTGGATGTTGAGGTTTATTAATTTGAAGAAAACCAATCGACATGTGAATTGTGGAATACCGCGCGATCGAAACAATTCAGTATCAAAATAACTGTAAGCGATAGGTAGTTTGGCTCGCATCATGGATTTTGTGTTCGCATTATATGAACAATGGGTACAATATGGGTGAGGGAAATCCAAGATGGTCAATGGCAGCCATCTTGGATTACATACTACCTCAATCGACAATGAAAATCAATACCAATGGCCGTCTAACTGATGTGAAGCACCTTCTCAAGTTTGAAGTCAATCAGACGAATTGTTTTCGCGATATTGCGTTCACAAAATGCAGGACGGGCAGTAGGTTAATATGAACTTTTTATCTATGGGGCCATTTTTAATACATTTTTCGAGGCCTTAATTTTGCTTCATTCTGCAAAATATTACAGCAAGTATAAATCGCACTTGATTAATCATTCTTGGGCAAGTTGTCTAGGAAGCCCTTATTAATTAATTCAGAGCCCCAGAGCCCCAGAGCCCCAAATCAGGTGTCGAGGATTTGACGTAATCCAAGTCCAGGTTTGGTCATGCTTATTTGTAGCCATAACTGGCCTAATTTGGCCGTATTGAAAGGCTTACCAGCAACAGAAGATCAAAGTCGAATAATTGGTAGTATCTGTAAATCTTGAGATTTCAATCCATGTATATTCAGGTGAATGATCACAAGAATCAAAAGGCTTCATCGGTACAGAGGTTTTAATTGGAGTTCAGATGAGGTAGTTTCTTTCCATATTTAATTTCTTAAGTCAAAATCTACTGAAGTTTGAATGCATCTACAACCTGGAGCCTATCAATTGGTCACCAGGCAAGGGCTAGGTCATTAAGAAATATATGGCAAGTCTTCCTTCATGCTTCAATATTACAAGTGACCTGGACCTCAAACTTGATTCGCGACAATGCCTCTACCTTATAGATTTGCATGTGCAGAGATTAATAATTATTTCCTGATTATGGGTTCAGTGAGCGACCTTTTGACCTCAATAGATTTCTGTTTTGCCACAAGCTCAATGAACATTCTGGAGCTTCGACGACAATCCACATCCCTGAACTGGAGTAATAGAACAATGCTTTCCGTATTTTTTCCAGATTTGGGGGCCACAGTGCTGTTGACCTTTTGACCTCAATTTTGACACCTGACATACGGTCTCCCACTAACATATCCAAACAGATACATAATTTTAATTTTCCCGATTTCTGGGGTCAGTTCCTTCGGAGAGCCATGATCCCAAGATATAATTGCAATTAATAGAATTTGGTCTTGACAAAATTAGTCAAGTTCAAGGTCAGTCAAAATAAGCAGTTGCATATTGCAGAGCCTAGTTCTAATCCTTGAAAATGAATCACCAATACTAGATTTTGACCGTTGAAACATCTTCAATAGGTTTCTGACCCATTGCCAGTTACAAAATTTAAATGGTTTGAATTCTTCGGTAATTGAACAAGATGGAGAGACGGATGCATGCAGACAATACCTAGGGCACGAAAAACTGCTAGCTCGACGTCCCGGAACAACCAAACAATTATGTCTGGCAACCAAAAATTTGCAGCCCATAGCCCATCGGGCAATCAGAAATTTTGATCCAGATACCGATTAAAATGAATTATCTATTCATTGGGATATATTCATTCTTAGAACGAAACTCTGCAGGTTTTCCAGGCCCAATCGAGATATTCTTCACTGTTTCGGCGCCATATTTAGAAGGCCGGGTTTTTCCCAGTTTGGGGATTCCCGAACCGACCCAGCCCATCATCGGAATTGCTCGTGGCAACCAAGGTCATCAACCAATCAAGACGGAGAGTAATTTACAGTGCGAGATTTGCGGACACTGCTTGTCAACTTGTCAGTTTATGGTTGAACTAGTCCGTATGCATAGATTTTTCATCATATCTGCGGCTGCCGAGGCTTCAACCGATAACTCTGAAATAGTACTAATAATTCTTATTTAGTAGTACTAGTATTTCGGCACTGGACGGAGAAAAAAAGAAAGCGAGAATTTCAGCCGAAATGCAGACGAGCATAGCTGGCTTACGGTGACGGCAAACGGGAGAGGTTTTGTAATCCTTGTCGGAAATTCCCTTAGTACGCCTTAAACAAGAAGATACTATTCGGGCAACCATATTCTTACTAGTGGTTGCCCGAAGAGCAAGGGCAACCACATTTTTCAAAATTTTGCATATGTCCAAAATTGGCAGAGGGGTAAAAATCACCAGGTTTCATCTCCATCACATTTTACATCTCTTTACTATACTTCTAGCATAAACGTAATATTAAAGGATTTTTTGATTTGGGCAAGAGTGATCTGGACCTTAAAATTACTATGGTTTCAAATGAATGAATAGGGTTTAACATCGCTTTCAACTATGGTTACAAGTGCCCCATGGGTCCGATATACCCCAAGTTTGTGACTGTACCAATCCATGGCCTGGAACTGGAGGTATCGCAATGCTTAAAATGTTAATGGATCGACAGATGGACGGTCACATGACCTGATCTCACAATGGGTATATGAAAAACTTTTGTGCTCCAATCTTAATCATGGTACAAAATTTTTGCAATTTTGATTGGTCCATCTTTTTTTATGGAGTGGACATACTTGCAAGACTGACCAAATGATCAATCACATACTGGGTTAAAGATAGAGCATGACCAAATACATACTCTTCTATTTCGCTCTCCATACTGCAATCAAGTAATTTGATCTTGGAAAAATAGATACAGTTCAGTAATCTTCCACATTTTCTGGCCTATTCTCACGTCATAATTGCATGTGAAAAATTAATCCCGAGATCTTAGATTTAACGTATAGAATCAGAAAATAGGTCAAGATCAGTCAATCAATCAGTTGCATTTGTGGTACAAGGCCATTGTCACATAATTGGTTGTTTAGCATGACCTTGATTTATTAAATACACATGCTAAATGCTATAATTATTTATTATTAATTACTAAATTGCGAACAAATTGTATACAAATATGAAGAAATGAGTAAGTTCTACTCATGAAAATTAAAATCCCTCATCTATTTTAATTATTTGCCCCCAAAATATAGATGTATTTGCAGGGGTTTTTTCAGACGAAAATCCTTTATCGAACTCAATTTCAAAACTTGAAAAACTCAATTTTTTTTGCGCGCCTTCGGCGCGCTAAAAGTACAATAAAACTCAATTTTTCAACTTTTTAGTCGTGTAGTAGATATAAAACTCAATTTTTTATTATTTTAGTAGTACACTCCAAACAATCTTTTATTTGATCGCTTTTTCATCGCAGAGAAAAATACAAATGTTAAAAATGGCATAATAATAAACATGAATGTCCATTTTGTTATGCATGTACTTCAGAGTGAGGTATGGAGGTTCACACAAATAAACTACTGAAGTGTAATTGCTAAAGTAAATCCCATGCAACACATGTGGATATATGGAATGGACTGATAAATTACATGAACCAAAACTGACTGAACGGATTGATCATTGAGTCCAAGATCAATAAATATATGAATATCCATGATATGTTAACATTTCTGTATTCATACCAGCCATAATTTCCATTGCGACTGCGTTGACAAAGCTACTGTGATCTCAAACTGATGATCTATCATATGCAGTCATTTTACAGACATGTGATGGGGTTCGGGTTAGGGTTTTCCCGATCAACTGTAATTTACAATTTCTGCCCAGACATAGAGTGCAAGGTGGTTTCCCTCTACGCAACTGCTATCCATACAATTCCTTCTGCGTTCATTCGTATATTTAATTGATTGTAATTCTTCGGGACCGTAACTCGTCGGTGTGTACCTTCCTTTCGTCGAACTGTCAAACGATTGTCACGTTGCCTTGGTAGGGTCAAGGTTGTTTATTAGCCAATCACGGCGCTACAGAGGGCGCTGGTCGGGAGCCCGCGAAAGAGTGCGCTACTTCACACTAATCCTGGTTTCCGAATGCAACAAGGGAGACAACTATTTATTGATGCAGTATCTCTGTCGAAGGAAAATGGCTGCCAATCGCTGTCGAAAGATGTTAAATAAAAATGGAAAGGTAACGATCGAATCTTTTACCCCAAAATTGTTGATGTCTTTCGTTATGATTCCAACAACGATCCTGGTTTACGTAAGGTATTCAGACATGATGTCTTTATATCGCCGTCTCTGCAATTGACCGCAACGTCGGCCAAAAAAAATTCTTGCCGGCAGACGCAAATTATATATTTCTTCCGACTATTTTTTCACAGAAACTCAATTTTTTTTTCACAGAAACTCAATTTTTTAGCGCGCCTTCGGCGCGCAAACTATCAACCCCAGAAAATACTCAATTTCCGAGAACAAAAACTCAATTTAAAAAATTCCAAAAACTCAATTTGTAATCGTTTTTCATCGGGGTTACCCCGATGAAAAACTGTCTGAAAAAACCCCTGATTTGCCCCCGAGGGCTGGTCATGCTAAACAACTAATTAAGTGACAATGGCCTAAATCTGGACAATGTAGATATAACCCTTCATGAAATGTCTTACTAAATAGAATCTGACTAGGACAAAATAGGTCAAGGTCAGTCATCTTCAATACACTTCTGGAGCATCGCCATCTTTACAAGTCCAGGTAAACCCAATCCTCGCACAGGATTTACGTGAACACTGCCTCTATTATACAATCTCATACATTTCATCTCCCGTGCTTGTTTTGAATTAGCATGTCGGTATCTCAAGCCTGCAGTTTTGAAGTGATTTCCGATGTTGATTTCAGTTAGACATCAAAGCAGTTTAGCCCGCGATGAAATTCAAACTTGTCGCAGATTGGCGTAGTCAGCTAGCTTAGCACGTCCACCCAGGGTTCTCCATAAGAGCCGGCGGCCGGCAGTATACGTACACCTGTCGGAGGTTGTGCCGCCGGGTGTTTTTGGCATATCCAGGGGGAATAAAATAAAGCTATAGTTCAATTTGGTTGTAATGCTAGCAATATATAATGTAATCCGACTTCGTGTGTTTAATTTTCATCATGCTTGAAGCAGAATATGAGAAATAAAGATCATAAAAGAAAATATTTATCGGAAAATGTCAAACTTGTCTTCTAATCTTATGGTAACGGAATCTATACACTGCATAACATGGCCTGTTTCCGGTTTTGCGATGTTATAATCCTGTTGATTGGTTGAATAGAATATATGAGCCAATCAGAAGCGTCGTACATTGGGACGCAGCTTTCGGTTTCAGTCGTCGACAAAACAGAATGACTGTACGGGGTTGAGGGGAAATTTTCGAAATGAAACTTCGACAACTGAGTTTGAGCGAAGCCTTCAAACGAAATAAAAGATGATCTTTTGACGGGGATGGCGATGCTGTCAGTGCAGTGCCGCCGAATATTAATGACAGCGACTCAGAATGTGACTATGGCGAACAATTTGATGCGGTGCCAGTTACAACAACAACGTCAAACGACAACGGCGTTGTCAAATTCACCCGTTGAAGCCAATGACGGCATATTAATAATTAAGTGACAATTAATTGTCAACACGGAAATAAGCTTTAAATCAACCTATTTTGCAATTATCCAAATACAATTTTTAGCATAAAGATAATCCCCCCCCAGGCCTTGTGATTTGTACGGGCCCTGGCGAGTGATTAAAGCACACCTAAAATCGTGCGAGGTGTGTGGTTAGCACGCCTAAAATGCACACCTAAATTTGTTTAAGGTGTGTGATACAGTGTTTCAAACTTTAAGGTGTGAATTGAAATAAATGTGTGCTGGCCGAGAATCCATTCTTTCATGGATTCTCGCAGCAATGTTTCAGGAGAATCCAGGGGAACTAATATTTACTGGTTTACTCCACATTACAGCTATGAAAGATATTGAGGTGATAATAAAATCAAGAAACACTGTTTTAAGTTTGTTGTTCTTTTATATTTAAAATTAACACAATCAGTTAATGAGCCCGAGCCAAAGGCTGAAAACAAGATTGACAAAATAGAAATAAAACTTTGAAAAACCACAAATTGTAAAACAAACCGACTAGGACTGGCACATGGCAATTTTTACATTGTCGTCATCATCACTTCAATCATTCAATCCATTCACTTGCCTTCAGTAACAGAAATCTGGAATGTCTGAATCAGTTTCAATTTCCAAACTCTGTTTACGTGTCTAACCAAGTTTGGCTTCAGCAGGTAACTAGTTTCGTTTTTGCCGTAACTGACGTCGGCTACTATTTTGCCTCTATATACAGTGGTTGCAAAAGGCCCGTACCACCTTATCACCCGTATCGTTAAAATGGAATGCAAAGTTATCCCTCGGGCTACTTTCCCACTGACACAGGGACATTTTACTAATTTGTTTCCGCGTTTTTAGGCCATTTCACCTTTCGTTTTCAATTGCAAAAGCGGAAGTTGGCCCGTGACACTTGTTTTAATGACAGCGATTGGCGGGCGGCAGTGAACGAGCCAATGAAAACGCTCGACAGATCAGCGAACGTTGATACAGAGCCCAGTTTTCGACAGCATGTTATACCTGGCATGTGTGTTGACGATCGGCGAACGGGGCTCAATCGTAAGTTTTCAACCGGTGACATTTAATTTTACATTCAGTTCTACGCGAATCCGTTTCGATTCGCCCGAATGCCCCGTCAGGCGAATCTTCACGCGAATGAATTCGCGCATTCGCGTCAAAATTCTGGCATTACAGAATTTTGAAGGGGATCGACAAGTTTAAGGAGCGTATTCAAAACGCGCCGCAGTGCTTCTTCAGGCGAGTTATGGTGCGCGTGCCTCAAATCACAAGGCCATGTCAAATTTCCTCACACAGCATAAGCTTATTTGTTTAGCTTCCACTTCAAAATCTTCCAAGTTCTTACTTCGTGTTGATTTTTTTTTTTTAATCCACCTGTTTGATTTTGTTATGTAAGCTTGATGGGAATCTGGCTTCATGGGCTAAATGGGGTGACTGGGATGGGGTAGCTTAATTGCTGAATGCTATATAAAGATACCCTGTGCTAGGAACTTAGAATTTTCATCCCAAAATGGCTCAGATTGCACCAGAGCATCTAGGGTTTCTGGCGGCTAGGCGGCCCCCAGCCTAATGGGGAGCGCCTCACTGCGCTCGGCGGTTAACAACCACATACACCTGTTTGGATATCATTGTACAGGTGTTCCCAAAGAAATGGAGAACCCTGTCCACCGATTGCTTTGATTTAGAGGAAATCCCTAGATCTATTTATGTCCAGAAATGGTATGTGTAACAATTCTAACATATCGATTGATACACTGGCTTGCGAGGATGGACCATCGCCAGAAGTAATATACAAATCTGGAATGTAGCTATATTTCTTCATGCTGTATTTAGTAAAAAGTTTATGATCTTGAAAAATAGGTCAAGGTCAGTTATTCTGGGATAGGCTTGTCAATCACCAGTAGTGTATGTAAAATAAATTTGAAGTCTCTGGCTTTAATCCGTATAAGTATCTTGCAACTAGAATTTGACCTTGATAAATAGGTCAGTCACTTTCGACAGCTTCTGATCCATCACCAGCTTTAAATGCCCTACTATAATCCTTAAAGATATCGTGTTTACAAGAAAGATGGACAGACAAGAGATGGATAAACAAAACGCTGAAAACAAAATTGCTCTAGCGGTTTCTGCTCTACCTGCGATCTTACTTTTGATGTGACCAAGATTCAACTTCAAGACCAAGGAGTGAGCTTCTTGGTGCATTCATTAATGAGACTTCAATTTACAGTAACTTTATGGGAATCAGATTTTCATGGATAAACAAGCCCTAATTTGCAAAAACAGCAGCTGTTTTTCTGATGTGGTAGGCTCGAAATTATGCTTCCAATTGTCTAACATAGCCCAAAATAAGGCAACACAACCTACAGTAATCCTTGTAATAATTTAATCCCCCTATCAATATTCAATCACCCCCAATTTTGGGGACCAAATTCAATAAATTTGATAATCCTCTAAAACCATTGAAATGGTAGATTTTATGCATGATTTTGAAACTTTTTTACATTTGATCAACCCAGATTTTATGGTGGGAAATTTCACTTCCTGGCTGAATTTTTAGAGGGATTACCGTAATCTATATTTGATCTTATTCTAGTGGATATTATTGCATCATTCAACCCAGGTTCCGGTTCTGGGTTTTGATTGGAATAAATGACAAGACGTCTTGAGAATGCCAGCAGCTCTATTCAGTTTTGATACAGACAAATAGAGATGATCTCGGAATTGCATCATTTGGTCGACAGTAACCCCTTAGTTATATTCGTGGTTCCGGTTCTGGGTTATGAAGACCAATTTTCATGCTCGTGCATCCTTTCTCATGAAATTGGCGTATACTGCATGGAACATATTCTTAGAGTAACTGTGTCGAATGAGTATTTACATTTTTCCCATCTTGTGAACCTAATAAACCAACCGGATCCGGTCTAGAAAGAGTTGTATTATGGGTGAATTCTGCTGAGCAAATGAAGATCTGGAGTGAACAGTGTCAAGCATTCTTTACATTCAGGGCCCCCCAATGTCTTCCTAATTTGGGTGCCTCTATTCCACATGGCAACAGCCAGAGAAAGAAGCCTAAATTGGAAAAATATTGCAAGTCCATTCTGGCAAATTAGGTAGGCGCTGACTCCATTATACGATGCAGAGGAATCTTCCTAAACATTTGCCAACATTATATTTGAAAAGAAAAAAATTTCTTCTGCTCCCTATTTTGGGGTGCATTGGGCACAGCATTCAACACTGCAAAATGGGTACAATTTAAAGGCTCAATTTCTCAAGCTGACAAGATAACTCGAAAAATACTTGAGGCAGGTGTCAGTATCTCCAAGACCATGCCAGGTGTAAAAGGTCAGCTCTAATCGGTATCTGGTAAATGACCTATTCATTAAATAGCAATTATTATTCCTTCTGTACAACCTCAGTGTTAGATACAGGGTCTCACAGCATCCTTAAAAAGGACAACTATAAAATCAAATGACCATTTTTCCACAAAATCAAATGACTATTTTAGAAAACTCATAGATTAAAGTGAATGTCAGGGGCAAAAGGCACAGTAGTTTGTGTAAAACACTCAAAGAACACAAACTGACAATGTTTTGGCATGTTCAACACCATTTGAGTATTAGCCATTTTGCAAAATTAGTTTTTTTCAAATAACGACAAAGTTATTTTCAAACAAGGACTTTGGTGAAAATCCTGCATAACCCTGAACCTGCATGATCAGGGTTGGAAATAAGTTGTAACAGGTCGTTCAAGTTGCCAGAATGTTACCAGCTACAAGTCGAACATCTGTTCAAACCAGGTCAAATCTGTAATTCATTTGCAGGCCTTGCTTTCACTGAAATTTACGGAATGCGAAGAGATTCTAACTGCCCAAATATACAGAATGCTAAAGATATCTATTCCATAAAGATCGATAAAATTTCAAGGGAATACATTGGATTCCTGTGAATTATTGATGGAAGTGCGATGAGAATATGGTTTCCATTTCAGATTCCCGTGAAAAAGCAAGCCCCGATTTGCTAACCTTGGCATGGCAGATGACAACAGTGGGTGGCACCCAAGATGTTGGCCAGGATATGCATGTCCATTTTTTTTTTTTTCTTTTGGTCAGTCTACTTCCCAATCTCCCCCAAGTTAAATTTTTGAATTGCCCGTCTAATGGACAGGTGCATGGACGGTCTCTGGTTAACAACATCATCATGGTGCCTTTGCCAGGGGGTTAGGATGTAAGCTAAGATATGAAAAACTGCCCGTACAAAATGGGATGTTATGCCAAATTTAATCTACTTTCCCCAACATTCAAGCTTCCACTTAACCCTTTCACCGATTAAACCCGGTGTACGGGGATAACGAGAGTGCCACCCGTACGACCATCCCCGGTTGATCGGGTTAGCTTTAAACCTGTTGGCCATCACGATGGGTACAGCATTTTTATTTTTTTGCATTCGTTTTAACGGAAACCTATCAAACACTGTATACTTCTGGAAAGTCAAAACCTTGATCAATTTGATTCTCGAAATTGTTTGTTTGTTCCGCAAAAGAAATAAAGCAAAATTAGATGTTGAACGAAAAAAATCGGAGCGAAAAATGCGTTTTTTTCCACATACCGTGAGACGGGCCTCTCGGCAGCAAGCCGCAGAAATGAAAAAAATCATCGAAAACCTCATCCTAACTCCTGTATTTTTGATGTTACACGACTGGTAAAGCGTGGTGAATATTCCCCAGACGATTAAAACTGCCAACGACAACCGGCAAAGTTTATTTCCATATTTTTACGAGTCTTGATCCACAAAGTTTGACAACCAACTTTCTATTTCGCCCAAGATGGTTGCCGTCTTCGGACGACGAGCCAATCGGTATGCGTAATTTCACCCACGTGACCTCCATCCGCCAACAGATAAGAAGCGCGTAGACAGTGGCTGGAAAAATGGAATTACATCATTTTCAATCCAATCGTATCCTCCGTTTTATTTTTGCCATCCGTCCCAGGTCATGTGATGTACAGAAAGGGGAAAGCCCACACTTTCCAATGAGAGGTCAAACATTGCAAATGGCCGAGTACAACTCAAGATAAACACTGTCAAATGCGATCGAAAAAAGACGATTTCTCCGTTGAATTTTGACGTTTTCAAGTCGAGAAAGCCGGGGAAAGCGCATTCTCTTGAAGTAAAACCTAATTTTGTATGCTATTTGATTTATTTTGCTATAAAACTGGAGCAAATAACACCGGAGTGTTCATTGTGGAGACGGGATCCCTATGTTTTTCTACAAATCTCAGACGCAAACACGTTTTCTAACATTCCAAAGACAACATATACAAATTTTAACAGTTCTCAGGGAATTGATCGTCAGCAGGTCACTTTTGTCAGGGGAAATAATCGGTGAAAGGGTTAAAGGTGAAATGCAAAGGTTTTTAGATTCTCCTTTTCACATTTTATATAGGTTGAATAATGATAGAAATACCGGTCTATCTACTTCACTTGGTTTAATTTGAATGATCTTGTCTGCTAGAATATTTTTAAAAGTTGGTTCCCCTAGCACAGCTGAATTCAGATTTGCAAAACGTCATCGCTTATCTTTCCTTGATTGTGACGTCACGTCAGACCAGCCGCCCGGAGACTGAACGTTACAAGTATTGACGCCTGGCAAGATGGTCTGATGTGACGTCACAATCGAACGTCAAACAAGGGCAGATAAGCGATGCGGATTTCATTTCTGAAATCGGCCGGGCTTGAGATGCTAACTTTGAATCACTTTTCAAAAGCTACCAGGAGAAAAAATACTTCAAATAAAAGCAAACAGAGTATTTGAGCTGATATTTCCATCATTAACTAGCCTGCGAAGAATATAAATAGGGAAATATGAAAACCTTTGCAGTTCACCTTTAAAGTGATCTAAAAATAAAATTTGAAAATCTGGCCTTCCAAACACATTCTCCCAATGCAACTCTACAATATCCATTATCTATCAGATTTTTCGGATTCTTGGGATAGTAATCCTGGAAGTACCACATATTAATGCCAGGCGCGAGACTGGAGGGCAGATTCACACACAGGAGTTTTTTCAAATGTTAAATAAATAACTGTTAGGATAATTTTAGGATTTTAGCCCGCTGGCTCTCATGAAAAAATGCATGTGCGTGAACCTGCCCAGGGGTTTTTCTTTACAGTTTTTCATCGGGGTAACCCCGATGAAAAACAAATAAGAATTGAGTTGACGTTTTTTTTGGAAATTGAGTTTCCATGAAAAAATTGAGTATTTTATTTTTCGGACAAAAAAAAATTTGAGTTTCCTTCAATAAAATTGAGTTTCTGTAACGAAATGCAAAGATAATACAGCTCGCGAGAAGAAAGAAAAGACGTGGCGGAAGAGCGATGTGTGCGTTGTTGTTATACGCACAGCATACGTTTTGTTCCACTTTGCATGCGGTGTATGTTGGGAACCCTCGCCTGTATTTCTTTATGAGGGGAAACTGGGGTTGGCGATTTCCGACTCCAAGTACCAGGATGTGGTGTGGTCATGTGGTGTTTACCTTATCGACGACAGTTCCCGCCATGAATACCACAGACAGAAGAACTCGTCTGAGACTGATGGAGGTGCATGCGGTTGCGAACATATCGTTCCAGAGTTGATGTGAATGTACAGGTGAAATGTCAAGGATTGGGATTTAAAATGCTGAAAAACTGAACTTAGAAAAATAAAGAACTGAATAAAGATCTATGCATGGAGACATTCATACAGTCGACTCCTCGTCGATGATCAATAATAAACTTCAGTAAATGGCGAGAGTCAGACGCAGGCATTTGCACGTCGCTGAAAGTGAAAGTAGGCGGGATGATATATGTAGAGCTGCCAAATGTCAAGAAATGTAAAGTGTCTCCATGAATAGATTTTGTAATAGATTATGTAATCGAAAATGCGAGACAAGAACTTTGATTTTCACAACACGTCGGTTCGGTATTGCTGCGCAACAACAACAACACAATGTTGTAGAGGGGGTGAAAGAAAATGTGATGGAGGGCGCATTCTATTTTCATTTTTCTGAAAGCCAACCAAAATGCTGGCCATACAACTGACATTTGAGATGCATACTGCAAACCTGTGTATGCATCAGCTGTTTTCAAGCACAGAAGAATTTTCATCATTTAGATTTACACTGGAAGAAATATACCTCTGAAACGCCAGTACACAATCTCTTTTTTTTTGGGGTATTACAATTTTGTACATGCGGGTGTTTTGTTGTTTTTCTTTTCCCAACGTCATTGAAAACTGTTGACTGCTTCTGTCTTGCATGAATGTCAGAACTCATGCAGGGGCCCGCCAACGAATCCCCCCCAACCTCGGACATGAGAGGGGTGAGAGATTGCCTCGTTGCGGGGATTTTACACACTTTGCATCCCGTACTGGAGTCAGTCTTTTCTGGGGGTGGGGCTTGGTGGGATTCCATTGTTTATGCAGGCATTCATGTGTAAATTCCATTAGTCCCACCAAACCCCGGGAGTGGTTCGCTGGACACCTGCATTAAGCTCGGACTAAAACTACTGAATGATCGATTCTTCCTATTTCTAAGATGAAAAGGCACTAAGAATTGAGTTTTGATACTTCATTTGATGAAAATCGGGAAAAATTGAGTTTTAGGCATTATTTAGCGCAAAAAAAATTGAGTTTTATTGAATTCAGAAATTGAGTAGATGAATTTTTTTTGTCAAGAATAACCCCTGCCTGCCCTTCAGTCTCGTGCCTGGCATGAATATGCAGAAATATGCCATACTTCTGGGATTTAATACGATGGGGCTTATAGCCCTGCATGTTGGTAGACAGGTCTCTGGCTCCCTTCCACTTAGAAATAAATTATGTACGAGGACACCTCTCCCCCCCCCCATCTGATTAGCTTTCCAAGTACAGTTGGTATAGTTTTCAATACAACAAATTTACTATAATTTACATGCAAAATCTCTTCCTATACTCTTCCAAGGCTAAGAGTTATCCACACAAATTTATGGCAATCCCCATTACACGATTTCCGGTTTCTCAGAAATTATGATTGACTCTGACCCAGAAAAATGTTCTGGATGTCTAGATCTATAACAAAGCATGACTCATTCATCGTCTGATACGGTAGACGGAACTACGCCATGTGACCGCCATGTTTGCACCGTTGGATAGCTTGAAACAGGATCTAAAACTGCAAAAAATTTGCCATTTAGGAGACCAAAAATAATCCCATGTACATTCCTTAGCCTTGGTGCCGATTCATATTCTAACACAGCAACATTTTTGAAGCAAGATAATATCAAGAAATAAAGCCAAACCACGAATCTTTCTTTATGGAAAATGAAATTATAACGCTGTCAACCACTGATGCAACAATGAGGTTTTATTCCGACGCAGGTTTCAAAACGAAACGTACTTCGTATGATAGAACAGGGAGTTAGAATGGGCTTTTGCGGATATCAGTCTGATCTTTGAATGTTTAAAGTTCATGTGAACAACAATGTTGTTACATTTATATGGTATCAACACCAGAAAGTGCTGAAATATCAGGCGCCCATGTCAAACGCGACTTTACTAAAATGGCGGCTAAGGTTATGCCGCTGAACATCTACTCCAGAAAATTGCCTATTACACGAATTTACGACATTAATAAATAAAAATCGAGATGGAGTACCCTGAAGTGGAGTTCGGCCTATTATGCTGGTATCCTTCCAGCGCCGGATGGGTCTTCGGGTCCATAATATCGTCAGGATTCCTCAAGTCTTCACTGGCGTTGGTCACCAGCATAGCAAATCACCCCGATTTGTTTTCATGCTTTTATAAGCTCGTCCCAAACCCGAATAATTTGATTGGTCAATCGAAGTCACATGACAATTAATGATTTGAAATTCTCGCAAAATATCCCTAAATATCACATTTCTACCACCTCTCGTAGTCACAAACAGTTCATAAAACGATTACGCATGTTATGATATACAAAATGTTCGAACATCTTCCGAGATAACGCTGCAAATCCAATATCTTCCACGACAAAAATAACCTGCCAACTGATGATGTTGTGCAACGCAAGCCAACATGATTGGTTGGTCCGATCACCTGACTTAAATGTTAACATCTCGGCTGGTAAAACCTGAAAAATAATGCACTTTTATGGTAAAATATGACCAGAGGTGCATGCGAATCACTCACAAAGATGTTATACAGTCAACAGTAGGAGGAAGATCTCATATAGCTACATGGTAAGGTGGATATTTAACTTGGAAAAGTGAAAACGAGTGAAGTCTCGCGTCATTAATGAGAACATCGTTTTGCGCATGCGCACAAAAAATTGCGGGTAACAAATCGTTTCCGCGTGGGAAATATTTAGAAAATAATCGGTTTCATGGTTTTAGATTCTAGAATCGTGTCAGGTAATGTATTTCTATCAATAATCACTGTTTATGATACTGGTATTGATCTGTAACATAAGCACCAGTTGTGAAAATATTGATAAAATGCGAAAAATTGCGACGAAAAGAAAGAACATTGTTTTCATTTGACTCACTTTTTGTCATTTTTGAGACTCTTGGGCTGAAAGTTAAGGTCGGGTCACCCGGCGAGGGCCCAGTTTCCAACATAAACGACGAGTTGGATAGTAGCTCGGGACGTCGTTTTCCCGACAGCTGAGAAGATCGCCAAAACTATAATAGCCAGAGATAGCCGTGCATATAGCTTGAATGAGTTATTATGCCTAACAGTCGAAAATCAATACTATAAAGTGCGAGCTGATGCCAGTAGTGCATAAAATGGTAAAAAAAATTGGGGTCTGGAACGGGGCTATTCGGAATTGACCTGGGCTGAGACCAGGCCCATGGGCAAACCCCTACTTATCGCATCAGTCTATATACCTCCAAATAAGACCTGTATCTGATAGTCTGTTCTAACCAAAATAGGCCCTAAGTTGATGCTATTCGGAGATTTCAACTCTCGGAATACAGTTTGAGAAAGTTGGCATCATTGTCACACCAATGCTATGCGGGGAAAAGCATGGAATATGAGCAGTAAGCTGCTGGATATGTGTGTATCCTGAACAACGGTAGAATTACCAGAAAAGTGAACGGTATAATCAGCGCCCCAGATATTAGTTTGGTGGCAGGGGCCTCACTGGAAAATGGTTTGTCGATCACTACGCTAACTAAACAGTGACCACCTCCAAATTACAATCGATTTTTCCATTCCCAATAAATCTGTAGTCAGAAAATGGGACTTAAATTAAGAAACACAGATTGGCTGCGCTGGCAAAGGGAAACAGATCATTTTTTTGTGAATTTTGCCATGGTAAACAACACATATTGTGCCGACACATGTGCTACTCTGAAAAAAACAGATTCTCGAGTGTGCCAGCAAAATCATAGCTCATAAATCTGTCTGTGGCCACTCAAGAGTTTTATGAACACAAGGCTCAAATCTCTCTTGGCCAAGGTGAAGCTAGCAAGGAAGAAATATAGACTGAAATTCTATATATCCCAGAATTCTATATATCCCAGAAATTTTGATAAACCGTATATAAAGCCTGTGTTAAGGAGCCTAGCATACATCTTCACAATGTCGAGGTTTCTATTTGTGAGCCAAAGACGAACCCTTGACCATCTTGCATAGCAGACCCACATTCCAGGTACGTGACCTAGAAAAACTGCACAGATGGTATAAAAATGCAATAGGGTTTTACTTTCTGTGCTAAACTATTTGCTGATACTGAATGTAAAATATGTAATCCAAGCATGCATAACAATATAATATTAATGGATAGATCAGAGAAATTTTGTAGAAATCCGGAAGTTATTTCACCCAATTCAAGTCCTTCAGTGGGAAGGTGAGATTGGATACACTGACATCGCGGACCACCTTTAAAGTTTCTGTGTTTCCTACATTTGCCTGGCTTGTTGGATGTTTGATGGTAGATGAATGGATTTATTTTTTGTTCAAATAGATTTTGTTTTAAACTATGTTTCCTTTATATTTATTAATGTTCATGGTTGTTGAAAATGTGTGTGTTCATCTGCCACCGGGTATCCCACAAGCTATGGTGTTCTCGAATCCCGCCATGGTCGCCGTAAACAAGTGATATGATTGGTCAATATATGCAGGGTGTTGCTTCACAGCTGAACAAGATACAGTGCCCAAGTGCACCAGGGGTATCTATCATGGAGATACCCCTGATTTTAGCGAGGATGAGTATACAGCGGAGTAGGCGAACTGGGCAAAAAAGTGCGGGAATTTGGATTTGGTAGAATCCAGGCCTGCAAGTGCCTCCTATATCTCCTATATTTTTGAGTCATTCCTATATTTTCCTATATTTTACCTGTAGTTTGCCTTTTTCTGATGAAAACAATCACCCTTGCTCTAAAATGAGTCAAATTGGCATGAGGAAATACATTTCAGAATATTTTTTTTGGCCTCGCTTCACTAAAGCAAATATGGACAAATTTAAATCTCTATTTGTTGAACCAAGCAGCAGAACGGGTATCCTCAATGAACATCACTATGACTGCATTCAGCGGAAATAATTTGATTAAACACCAGAAAACTACCAATTTTGGAACATAAAATGTAGTAGTGGATGAAGACCGAACAGAATCCGGTAAAGTACCGGATATCGCTCCACGATAATGAAGACACACGATTCGCAAGCCATCTTATGGATGGCGAAGTGTACGCAAATGGCCCTGGCCAGGATGAAGGCTTCATCGGCACCAGGTCCAGATAGGATACTACCTATTATGCTAAAGAAGGCTGGCCAAAACCTCACCATGGTCATCCACCATACTGGAATCAAGGTTATGTACCAATCTGCTGAAAGAAAGAAAACAGGATATACTTACCCAAGCCAGACAAGCCTGATTACAGCAAAGCTAAGGTTAATAGAGGTATTAGTTTGTCAAGTGTTCTGGGAAAGTGTTACGAACGAATTCTATCAAATCGCTTTCGAGCATGGATGGAAGAAAAAGGACTGTTAGTGTATGACCCCCTTCAATACACATACAGGAAGGATTACAGCCTTATTCAAGCTATGCTATATTACAGCCCACACAATTCAGGAAAGTCACCTCGGCAAAAATAATGTCATATTAAAATAATTCCTATCTAACACCATCTTAAATATTGCTGAGGTGAGCTGATTATGCCACGGCATTTACCTCGGCAATTGCTGATTGCTGAGGTGAATTGTGTGGGCTGATATTAAACACTGTCATTAAGGGCGTCAAGTCGTGTCAACACACTGTCATACTTCGTCGATCTGGAGGGAGCTTTCAACAATGTCTGGAGGCAGGGGGTCGTAACGACTTCACATCTGAGTGGATCCAGTTGGTTGTTTGAAGTTTAACGTCGCACCTAACCCCACTGGTCACACGGCGACGATGACCCAAGCAAACATACCCTAGGAAAACCCTAACCCCAACAAATTTTTTTTTTTTTTGAATTTTGAATTTTAAAAATTAGGCGCTACAGACACTGATCAAAATGGATCCTCAGAGAGCCTAATCTGTTTAGTACTTTAATCTACCTCCTGTGCCAGACAAACATGGTACAAACCATGCTGCCCTAAGCTCGAGGGCCTGACTGGATCCAGACAGTAGTGGGGGTCCCTCAAGGTAGCGTGATCACTTCTGTCCTGTTCATATTCTATATATATGACATAACCAGAAACCTAGGGTTCTACATCGTAGCCCTGTGGGGCTTCCGGGGATTGACCTGGGATGTCATTGTGCACACCGCAGGTCATGGTAAGAATGGGCCTCGGCTCCTCAAACAGCTTGTCATAAGAGGCGACTAACTGAGGCACCCGTGGAATTCCCGGTTGTGAAAAGGAATAGGACCCCACCCGTCACGTGTGGTTCCTGGGTGTGAAACGGAATAGGACCCAACGTCATGATATGACTGAAATATAGTTGAAAGCGACGTTAAATTATATTCATTCACTCGCCCTTCTACATGTACATCGTATATGCAGATGATCTGACCATATGGATTACACATATTAATGTGCAGGAGGCTTGCACACTCCCACAGGTAGAACTGAAACAGAATCTTTCATGGTGCCGAACATGGTGCATGTTAATCAGCGTGCCGAAAACAGATCGATGCTATTTGTCACAGTCACAGGCAGCAGCAAACTCAACAAAAAAAACAACAAAAAAACGAACAAGCAAGTCAGGGCATCACAGGAATACTTTCATAAATGTCATTGCACCCTACCTCTGCTCCTCTGATATTCACCGATGGATCGGCGGCTCCTAACCTAGGTCGCTCCAGTCCTTAAAGGTTATACCAAATGACTCTATACTACTTTGCATTAAAACATATCCAGTAGTGTTCCAAACAACAAATTAGTATTTTTTTCTCGAATAATGTCGTCGAAGTGGGTTTTAGGACACAAATAGCACACATGTGGGGGAAAACGTATTGGAGCCGTGACCTCTGGTGCATGACGTCACAACCTGATTACGATTGCACCCTAAACGTCAAAGTCTATGACGTCGGGCGTTGTTATGAAAGATTCACCCAACTGTGGGAGTTCTAGCGTGATGTCGCTGACATTTTGATGTCACAACAGGCATTTGAGCGAGATCGTAATCAGGTTGTGACGTCACAGGTCGAGCGGTCACAGCCTTCGTCGTTTTTAAAGGGGCATGAAATTGTCGCACTTTACTGCTGCTATTCCCAACCTTGGGCAGTTTGAAAACATACAAAAATGTAAAACAAGTCTATATAATCACCTCTACAAGAATTTAGCACAAAAAAGTAGCAGATTTTGAGACCATTTTGTATATTAACCTTTAGAGGCTTTCCCATCCTCATATTGATTATCTGCTCCAAATGCTACATCTCTCTAGATTTTGCAGTTTGATTGTTTCACCAAAAATTAATCTTTCATTTCTCAAAAAGGCCAGGAATGAAATGTATCAACACCTCAAGCCGAAGCAGCTAGGCCAAGTGCTTGAAACACAATGCGAGAGGATTCCTCATGTGGTAAGCGAAAATGGAGTCAGAAACCTCTGAATAGTGATTTACAGAATGTATCGGATTTAAACATGGAGGTACACTCTCCTAGACCCTTAGTATGATATAACAGTGAAAGGGAAGTAAGTAGGGCTAGGTACTAGACTACGAAGGACAATAATATATAATTGTAACATAACTTTATTTTTTTTTATTTCAGTACAATGTCAACTGAAGACAGTGGCAAGGTTGGTGAGGGGGCCGGGGATGTGAAACCAACTGTGACCACATCAATGAGTACTACCCCATCATCTGGGAGTCTGACATCTACACCCAACACTAAAACACAATCACAGCCTCTGGTAAGTGGAATAGAAATACAATTTCACAATGTTTCACATATTATTGTCTTCCACTCCATGCCACCCATCCATCCATTTGTGTATGTTCATACATCCTAGAATCCTAGAATATGGTCATATCTCGAAAACAAAATGAGTTACTAGATATTTCCAACATGTCATGCAGGAAGCCCTCTGAGTAAGGCTGATCAGCCCAATGATGACCCTGTGAGTAAGCTTGATCAGCCCAGGCTCTGTGGGTAAGGCTGATCAGTCCAGGCCATGTGATATACCCTGTGAGTAAGCTGACAGCCCTGGTCCTGTGAGTAAGGCTTATCAGCCCTGGCCCTGTGAGTAAGGCTTATCAGCTAGGGCCCTGTGAGCAAGGCTGATCAGCCCAGATCCTGTGATAGGCCTTGTGAGTACGGTTGATCTGCCCAGGCCTGTGATAGACCCTGTGAGCAATGCTGGTCAGTCCACGCCCTGTGAGTACACCTGATCAGTCCAGGCCCTGGGATAGGCCCTGTGAGTAAGGCCGACCAGCCCAGGCCCTTTGATAGACCCTGTGAGTAAGGCTGAGCAGCCCAGGCCCTGTGATAGGCCTTGTGAGTACGGTTGATCTGCCCAGGCCCTGTGATAGGCCCTGTGAGTAAGGCCGACCAGCCCAGGCCCTTTGATAGACCTTGTGAGTAAGGCTGAGCAGCCCAGGCCCTGTGATAGGCCTTGTGAGTAAGGTTGATCTGCCCAGGCCTGTGATAGGCCCTGTGAGCAATGCTGGTCAGTCCTGGCCCTGTGAGTACACCTGATCAGTCCAGGCCCTGGGATAGGCCCTGTGAGTAAGGCCGACCAGCCCAGGCCCTTTGATAGACCTTGTGAGTAAGGCTGAGCAGCCCAGGCCTTGTGAGTAAGGTTGATCTGCCCAGGCCTGTGATAGGCCCTGTGAGCAATGCTGGTCACTCCTGGCCCTGTGAGTACACCTGATCAGTCCAGGCCCTGGGATAGGCCCTGTGAGTAAGGCCGACCAGCCCAGGCCCTTTGATAGACCTTGTGAGCAATGCTGGTCAGTCCAGGCCCTGTGAGTACACCTGATCAGCCCAGGCCCTGGGATAGGCCCGGTGAGTAAGGCTGAGCAGCCCAGACCCTGTGATAGGCCTTGTGAGTAAGGTTGATCTGCCCAGGCCTGTGATAGACCCTGTGAGCAATTCCAAGGCTCGAATTAGGGTAAAAAAATTACATGCACAGTGTGCACCTAAATTTCTCATGTACATGCACAGCAATTTGCCTACATGCACCAAAAAAAAATTTGTCCTGAAATACAAGTTTGGGCTCTCCTAATGCCAGGTATCAGCACTTATACACAGGGTCTCACAGCGTCCTTCAAAAGAACTATTCTAAAAAATCAAATACATCAATATTTGGAAAAACTGAATCAAATGTGTTTTGCCACAAAGTCAAATATTCTGATGAATCTGACTTTATGTTGAGATCACTCTTGAGGAGGTCATATGTATACTAAACACCATAACCATTTCTTACTATTTTTTTGTTAATTTTCCAAATCGACAAATTTACAGAAAATCAAATTATATTGGCCTCAACAAATTTCTCTGTTGTTGTTGTTGTTGCGGGATTCGCGTGTATTTCTGCAACATAGTCGGGACTCTTCTACAGATTCAACTGCAGCTAGCTGACTCTCACTTCCCACTTTTTCAGCAGAGTCAGTGTTTATTTGACAACAGGCTGCAGAAAAAAGCTTGAATGCTGCTGTTTTCACATTGTTTTGAACAGTTTGGAAATGTCACACACGAGATGAAGCGGACTAAGAAATAGTGTGGAGTGTCTGATGCGGAGATGCCCGAGATAAAAATACCCACGGGGGTGATTCAACGCACAGCTTGGACATTTTCTAACAAATTTTTCAAAGACAATTGGCAGTCTGCCATAAGCTATAGTCGTGATCGATGGTCCATTTTTCAACACTTTGTTTGCAAATGCAGCTACATGCACGCTGTGCACCTGCCGTTCAAAATTTACGTGCACCGTGGAAACAATACATGCATTTGTGCATGTGTGCATTGCTAATTTCGAGCCTTGAATTCTGGTCAGTCCAGGCCCTGTGAGTACACCTGATCAGCCCAGGCCCTGGGATAGGCCCTATGAGTAAGGCCGACCAGCCCAGGGCCGGTGTTAAGCCCAGTGATAGACCCTATGAGTATGAAAGGCCTGTTACGACTATAAATCCCTCCCCAAGAAAAGCTATCGGATGTCAGTTTTTTCCCCACTTTTTGAAGTGATAGAATCTGTAATTCCTGTCATTTGCACTAAAATTTTATTTTTCTTCAAAATATATGCATGAGAGAAATCCGACAGGAAGTTGAAAACATGATGGTTCAAAATCTGTCATGCAGGAAGCCCTCAGAGTAAGACTGATCAGCCCAGGCCATGTGATGACCCTGTGAGTAAGCTTGATCAGCCCAGGCCCTGTGGGTAAGGCTGATCAGCCCAGGCCATGTGATAGACCCTGTAAGCTGACAGCCCTGGCACTCAGACTGTGAGTAAGGTTTATCAGCCCCGGCCCTGTGTTAGGCCCTGTGAGTAAGGCTGATCAGAACAGGCCCTGTGTTAGGCTCTGTGAGTACATCTGATCAGCCCAGGCCCTGTGTTAGGCTCTGTGAGTAAGGCTGATCAGCCCAGGCCCCGAGTTAGGCTCTGTGAGTACACCTGATCAGCCCAGGCCCTGTGTTAGGCTCTGTGAGTAAGGTTGATCAGCTCAGGCCCTGTGTTTGGCTCTGTGAGTACAGCTGATCAGCCCAGGCCCTGTGTTAGGCTCTGTGAGTACACCTGATCAGCCCAGGCCCTGTGTTAGGCTCTGTGGGTACACCTGATCAGCCCAGGCCCTGTGTTAGGCTCTGTGAGTAAGGCTGATCAGCCCAGGCCCTGTGTTAGGCTCTGTGAGTACACCTGATCAGCCCAGGCCCTGTGTTAGGCTCTGTGAGTACACCTGATCAGCCCAGGCCCTGTGTTAGGCTCTGTGAGTAAGGCTGATCGGCCCAGGCCCTGTGTTAGGCTCTGTGAGTACACCTGATCAGCCCAGGCCCTGTGTTAGGCTCTGTGAGTAAGGCTGATCAGCCCAGGCCCTGAGTTCGGCTCTGTGAGTAAGGCTGATCGGCCCAGGCCCTGTGTTAGGCTCTGTGAGTAAGGCTGATCGGCCCAGGCCCTGTGTTAGGCTCTGTGAGTACACCTGATCAGCCCAGGCCCTGTGTTAGGCTCTGTGAGTACACCTGATCAGCCCAGGCCCTGTGTTAGGCTCTGTGAGTAAGGCTGATCAGCCCAGGCCCTGTGTTAGGCTCTGTGAGTACACCTGATCAGCCCAGGCCCTGTGTTAGGCTCTGTGAGTAAGGCTGATCAGCCCAGGCCCTGAGTTAGGCTCTGTGAGTAAGGCTGATCGGCCCAGGCCCTGTGATAGGCCCTATTTTAAAGGGTGATCAAATTTAATAGAACAGCCGTTTGAAGTTTGTCTCCAAATTCAGGGGCGATTGAATTTCTAGAGGGACTACCGTAGTATGACTGTGTTAAAGGGATGCATGTGTGGGAAAGTGCCTGTATAATACTTTATTGATTTGGGGTGTTGAAATGCTTTGAAAATGGGTTTAAAATCTGTTGAACTTTAAAGTCTGGATATAATTTTGTAGAAGCCCAATTACACCCTGAAGTTTACACTTGCTGGACACACAAAGGCAGTCTCCTCAGTGAAGTTCAGTCCCAATGGAGAGTGGCTGGCAAGTTCATGTAAGTATTAATCCGACTTAGAGGTGGATGTTCTGAGGTTGGCGTGTGCACGAGTGTCGGGACTAAAAATATAAATCCTGTGGTTCACAATTTCAGAACCTGGTGACGGAATCTTCCAGATATTCTGTCCCAGAATTTGAGTAAACTCCATTTAAGTACTGCAGTACAATCAAGTTTCTGTTATCCAACCCCCTTCAGGCCATCTGTAGAGGACATGCTGAGAATATTGAACAGCTTGGCCTCTGCAGATGGCCATCAAGGGATTGGGTAATTGGAAAGTCACCGTATTGGACAAGAAATAAATGAATTTATATCATTTTTACCCCTCGGGCAAATTTTCCCCCAAGGGTATTGTCGTCAGCGTCGTCTGTCTGTCCGTCCGTCTGTCCATCTTTCTTGTGGACACAATATCTCAAGAAGCCAGGCATTGTAAATTCGTACCACGCATGCACAGGGGTTATTCTTGACAAAAAAAATTCATCTACTCAATTTCTGAATTCAATAAAACTCAATTTTTTTCGCGCGCCTTCGGCGCGCTAAATAATGCCTAAAACTCAATTTTTCCTGATTTTCATCGAATGAAGTATGAAAACTCAATTTTCCCCAATTTTCATCGAATGAAGTGCGAAAACTCAATTTTTAGTGCCTTTTCATCTTAGAAATAGGAAGAGGTTTCAGAGGTATATTTCTTCCAGTGTAAATCTAAATGATGAAAAATTCTTCTGTGCTTGAAAACAGCTGATGCATACACAGGTTTGCAGTATGCATCTCAAATGTCAGTTGTATGGCCAGCATTTTGGTTGGCTTTCAGAAAAATGAAAATAAAATGCGCCCTCCATCACGTTTTTTTCACCCCCTCTACAACATTGTGTTGTTGTTGTTGCGCAGCAATACCGAACCGACGTGTTGTGAAAATCAAAGTTCTTGTCTCGCATTTTCGATTACATAATCTATTACAAAATCTATTCATGGAGACACTTTACATTTCTTGACATTTGGCAGCTCTACATATATCATCCCGCCTACTTTCACTTTCAGCGACGTGCAAATGCCTGCGTCTGACTCTCCCCATTTACTGGAGTTTATTATTGATCATCGACGAGGAGTCGACTGTATGAATGTCTCCATGCATAGATCTTTATTCAGTTCTTTATTTTTCTAAGTTCAGTTTTTCAGCATTTTAAATCCCAATCCTTGACATTTCACCTGTACATTCACATCAACTCTGGAACGATATGTTCGCAACCGCAGCACCTCCATCAGTCTCAGACGAGTTCTTCTGTCTGTGGTATTCATGGCGGGAACTGTTGTCGATAAGGTAAACACCACATGACCACACCACATCCTGGTACCCGGAGTCGGAAATCGCCAACCCCAGTTTCCCCTCGTAAAGAAATACAGGCGAGGGTTCCCCACATACACTGCATGCAAAGTGAACAAAACGTATGCTGTGCGTATAACAACAACAACGCACACATCGCTCTTCCGCCACGTGAGTGCAGTCTTTTCTTTCTTCTCGCGAGCTGTATTATCTTTGCATTTCGTTACAGAAACTCAATTTTATTGAAGGAAACTCAATTTTTTAGCGCGCGAATGTCCGAAAAATAAAATACTCAATTTTTTCATGGAAAACTCAATTTCCAAAAAAACGTCAAAACTCAATTCTTATTTGTTTTTCATCAGGGTTACCCCGATGAAAAACTGTCAAGAAAAACCCCTGATGCATCTGGTGAAGGGTCAGAAGCCTATTGAAAATGACCGACCTTGACCTAGTTTATCAAGGTCAGATTCTAGTATTTGCTATATTTTTTGAAGAATAAAACCAAGGGTCTTCAAATTCGTATTACATATACATACAGACCCCTACCTTGTAAAAAAAAAGGGGCAGGGTGCTAGTCTGTTGAAAAGGGGCACTTTTTGCGCGGACGAGGAATAAAAGGGCATGTCGGAGGCACTAGTAGTCGCGGCGGCGGTATCGGTATTTTCTAATATCACCATTCATTTCTGTCGATCACATGCATTGAAAGAATGGATTGAAAGGATGATACACAGGAAATCTGCTTAAAATTAGATCTGCAGTAAGCACTCCCTAGTTTACTTGTCAGTCATGTAAATCTGAACTTTCCCCGTCCATCTCCATGTTCTGAGTCATGACCAATGGCCAATCACAGAGCTTCTCCTTGATTTATGGATGTATGTTTGAAAACGTCAATGTTAGGCCCCAACTCTGGGGGGAAGACAGATTGACCTCTAGATTCATCAGACAGGCGCCTCGGAGCACGTTTGAAAGTGGGGGGGCTGAACTCTATATCGGCCATGTTAAATGCTGGACTGGTGCTATCTAAGATAGGACTTATAAGATTGCAGTCTCAAAAAGTGGGGGGGCTGTAGCCCCCCCTGCCCCCCCGGTTCCGCGGCCCCTGTCAGAGAAATGTCTCCTGGAATTGATCAAAATATATAAATTCTATTATTAATGTTCAACGAAGGTCAATCATCATGGTTTCGAGAGAAGAAAATATTCATCTGTTGAAACAAGTTAAAATAGAAGTTTTACATATACCATGCACCTGTCGCTCCTAGATGGGCCATACGGGTGACCTGGATCTGCATGAAAACCTGTGTCTCAGTCCAAGCCACAGGCAAGATGAGGAGTGTTTCTTTTTAGATCAGGTTTTAATCGGATTGGATACGGAAGAGTTTGGAATTCACAAGATGTCAACCGAGAAAAATATTTACTGATCATATCAAGAGAGAGAGAGAGAATTAAGGTTGATTTGCCATAGGCCTATCCCATATGTATATAATTTCTGAGCAATAACTTCTGAACTGAAATCTTTGAAAATAATGACAAATAGAACATCTTTATTACGGTAGTCCCAAAATGCTACCTCAAAGTTCACAAATGGATTTAGATGTTTTTATCTTCAAATATTCATTATTTGTGCAAATCATTATACCAGTGAAGCCTGAATATAGATCATGAATGTTCAGCTTGCTGTGATATATATAGCTATGATCTATTTCTTTCAAGATACTCATAATTTTCACTGGAATTTGCATGAAAATTTGTTGTTGTTGTTACTGCTAAATGGGCTTTATACTATTCGGATGAAATGGGCTACGTAATATCGCCATATCTCAACAAGGCTTCAAATCAATTTGAAATTTCTGAAATAATGCGGCAGATAATATCGGTCCCATAAAATTAGACTGAGTCGACGTCTCCACGTGGCTGCGATCACCAACGAATCGACTGAAGGTTGCAAACCGGAAGAGTTCACCAACGAATAAACAGGGTCAACATGAGGCAAACAACAGCCAAATTACTTAAGAAGTACTGAAACTTCGAACTTATCATTAAAAGAGCTTAGTACCAGTAATTATTCTTGGTATTTAATCTATAAGTCCGCACAAACGTCGACGTGATTATCAGTGTGAAACAGCGGGGTTTTCCCCGCGACGTACAGCTTTCAATCTCGAGATAACGTAACGAGGTTTCTGACTGGCTAAAAGTACCGCCTTATCAGAGGCCAGCCAATCACAACGCCAGTACTTGAATACGTTGCTTCAAGCAAATATGGCGGACAGAAATGTTTCCGTACACAACAACGGTCCTTCGATAAGACAGATTACTCCTTCTTAGAGTTGGGGCGGATCAACGATGTGAAGGAATGGAATTCGGAAATAAACAACCTGTATTCATAAAGTATAGTAGCAGAACACGGCTTTAAGGAAGAGACGAGGCGTGGTCTAAATGGGGCAGGGCGCATTTTCGGGCATCTCAGAAGGGGCGGGGCGCACTCTGAGGGGGGCGGGGCGGAGCGCCCCTCTGGTTTACTCAAGCGAGGGGTCTGACATAGATAATAGACTAGAAACCTATCCCAGTTGACTGACCTTGGCCTATTTTTTTCAAGGTCATATACTGTTTATTATGATATAACATGGAGAAATATAGCTAGGCTTTCCAAATTAATACTACGTATACATCTGGCAATTGTCCAGAGGTGTGCCGAAGATGACTGATCTTGACCTATTTTATCCAGGTCAGATTCTATTTCATACAATATTTTACGATGGATTTTACCTACATTGTCCAAATTTATACCACATATGCCTGGACCTGAAGTCTATTGAACTATCACTGACCTTGATTCTTATAAAGATCAAATTTGTTAAGTCTTAAGATGTCCGAATTCATGTTCCATATGCCATTAAGTTAGAATAGACCAGAAAATTGTTGAAGATGACTAGCCTTCATCTATATTTCCAAAATCAAATTACTTGATTTGATTATGAGCTATATAGAAGAGTACATAGAGTTAAGAATTTGACCATGCTCTACCAGAACCTCTGTGCAAAATTGTCCCCATCAATTAACTCATTGCCTACGGCAAGCCGCTGTGAGCGGCTCACGTTTCTTTAACCTGCGCCGGAAAGCCGCTGTCAGCGGCTTCTTGGCAGCCTTATGTAAACACACCTGTGATTGGTTGTTTTGGCCTCGGTAGCGAAAATTGACCAATTAACGCTTCCATGATATATGAATCACTGGCTACATTCTTTTCAGCCTCGATTCAGAGTTTATTACATTGGGAATCTCCAAATTACATCATGCCATGTGACAATTCAGTGGGAAAACCCCAAAAATGGCGGCTGCGGTTGTCTTTTGGTGTGTTTTTGTTTTTTCTTGACTAGACAACATACAAATTCAAGAACGGTTTCCATCATCAGATTTTATTTATACGAATCACCAAAGCATCAAGGATTGTAAAAATATATAGATAGTCTCATGAAATGCGACAAATGAAAGGGGGTTTCCAAGCATGGCATCACCATCCTGTGTGTGCGATGAAACTACGTAAGTTGTGCGTGTTTTTTTTTTCTCCCGACTTGAAAAAAACAACACACAATTCAAAAATGGTTTCCATCATCAGTTTTTATTTATTTGAAATCCCAAAGCATCGATTATTGTAAAAATATATAGTTTACACTATCAACGACACTCATGGAAAAATCTCAGAGCCATTATTATAACCATATGCGGAAATTTATACTTTTGCAAAATTTATTCCATCCAAACGTGGATATTTATTCCGTAGGCAAAGAGTTAAGACCTTGGCAAAAGCTGACCTGGCTCAATGTCCAATGTATTTCTAAAATGGGAGAACTACAGTTAACCCCACTAGATCATATTTTTGTTAACCTACATGATGTTGTCAGAGTTCTAAAAATACATCTTGTGCAATGCATGACTGCTGAGTGTAGACAATAACTGATAGCCGAGGGGTATACTGTTGGATCCCATTGGGCTATTTTTCCATGTTACTTTGGGGATGTTTTGGATGCTGCTGTTTTTAAAAATTGTTTTTGATGTCTATATTTTTCGAAATATTACAGTTCTAATTGGGTTAGTATTCTGGGCCAATGCCAAGTTTGTTTCAGATATACCATTCTGACGACAGAGATATAATAGTTCAAAGCTGTTATGAAGTACATGTATATATACTGATACATGCATTAATGGTTCTTGCAGCTGCAGACAAGTTGGTGAAGATTTGGGGTGCATATGATGGAAAATTTGAGAAGACTATCAGTGGTCATAAGCTGGTAAGTTTGACTGAAACTTGCTCAGTTTTTTTACTCCTTCATTTACTCCTTCTCCACAATGCAGGTCTGTATACTCCATACCAGGCCCTGCAGGCAGATTAGGGCTGTAGAGTTATTACTCGAACTGTCAGTTTAAAATAACAGCCAATGAACGGACAGCATTTTAGGGTGATGCACAACCTTGGTGGGATCTCGGTATATCGCAGTGACTAGCTATCATGTTTGGTAGATTAAAATGACTGATGTCCTTAATGCTTTTAGAAATGCACTCTGTCCCATACCTACTAGATCAGAGGTTCATAGACGTCACATTTTACAGCCGTTAATAGGCTGTAAAATTCACTCAAAAACTCGATAGAGAAGCCAAGAATCATATTAAACTTAAGTAAAAGTCCGGCAAAATGCTAATGGTAAAGTATTAGAATATTACACATAGGAGGGGGTAAAATTCCAGGAAACTGAATATTGATTGGAGAAAAACACTGAATATTTTGACGTCTATGAACCCCTGTAGATGCCCCCTATATTCTTCTAATCTATTACCACAGACTGAAGTAATAGTTGTTTTAACATAATGTTTGCCCTTCTCAATGTTCTTTAAGGGTATATCAGACGTGGCCTGGTCTACAGATAGCCGTTTGTTATGCTCAGCATCCGATGACAAAACATTAAAGATTTGGGATCTGGCCACTGTAAGTAAACCATCGTTTTCATGGTAACGGGACACAGGTAACATGGAAGTCAAATTGGGGTGCTATTGTGAGAATATTCAAAACGTAATTTGTAATATTCTTAAGTGGAGAAATTATTCCATACTGTGATTGATTACAAAGGTGAAAAATATTGATAATTGGAAATGAGCAAATTTACATTGTGAGTTCGTAAATGGACAAAATAAATTTGTCAAGATGACGGAAACTGGCTCACTATGACCTTCAAAGAAATGGCATGCCATATGCATAGATTTGGTCACTTTTCTCTCCTGTTTCGGACTCAAGGTGCAAGTTGTTGTTGTTGTTTTTTTCAAGCATCCAAACTTTCCATGGGACTGATCATACGGTAATTTCCCTATTAATTCGCGATGTAGTGATGAAACTCGCCACTCCAAAAATTGGCTACTTTCGAATTATTTGTCGAGCGAATTCCAAAAAAACCGCGAGTGTTCGAATTACATGTCGCGCCGATTTTCACGGGAGATCCAAAATGGCGGACCGCTTTGCCGTGGTCGTAGTGATCGTATTTATTACCGTGTATTAACTTTGATGTCTCATCATAGCTTCCATAAAAGGCAGTGTATGATGTCAGAAAATCTCCTCTACCCTGATAAAGGCGTCTAATTTTATTCGAGGAAGTCAACCATATTGATCGAGTGACAAGTTCAGCAAGATCATGCAGATTTTTGAGCTGACGTCCGTAAATTCGCGTCCATAATAACATCGTAAAAGTAGGCCAAAACATTGAACGTATTCCTTCCTTTTTGTTCAGTATTAGCTATGATCTATATTATGAAACCTAAGGCCGCTGTTAATTAATGGTTCGTTTCCCGTAACCCGCCCGCATCAGTATTTTTGCAAGCAATAATTACGCATTGTATTAATTATTGGTACTGATCCCTAAAAAAATATGCCTATAATGAGTTCTGATTTCGCGAAGCAGCGCTCTCCAATGATTAAATTGCTCGTAAAATACCGAGATTGTCGTAACAAGTTTCGTAAAGCCGTCTCTTTGTACCATGCCTTCGAAGGGCACTGCAGCGCCACCTGTTGTGCAGTTCAAGGGATTCCCCATAAACTGACCAATGAAACGGCAAACTTTCTTGGGAATCCTCTAAGCTACGTCATTATGTTTTCCAGTCGGAGCTCCGGAAGGAAATTCTGTGGTCTCAATTCCGTCGTTTGTCTGATCGCAAAAACAGTAAATAACAACAAACTGAACATCCACAATGTAATCTAACGAAATATGCATTGAGAAGTGAAGAAGTATAACTATTCGTCTGCAAACTAGATATCGATTTGCACGCGGAGTTCTCAAATCAAACGGAAGTATGTTCATCATACACCCCTTTCGTTCCTCGTACACCGCGCAATGAATTTAGAAATGTCCGCATGGTTGATCGCATTCATCCTGGTGTTGATCAAAATGATTTTGGCCAACGGAGCCACGATAGCTTCAACAAACGGTCAGTTGTATGTTAAATTCACAACTTTCCTATTCTCTGAAAAGACGACCGCCACCTCTGTCATCGAGCGTTTTCTTTCCAAGGCAGATTTGAAACTTCCGTCGATGATTCTCCTGCCTTATTTATATGGGCGCTTGTAATCAGCAAATAAATTCTATAAATCTATAAATCACTCAGTGCCATGGATCAAGAATCCACAGTGGCGGACTTGGAGAGAAGAAAGACTTCTCTTCCAAGTATTTACTGACTCTGAAAATCAGAAGAAGGCATCGTGATTAGACCAAAGCTGTTGTTGTTGTTGTTGACCAGTGACTTGCTTAGGACAGCTGTATTACAGTAAAATTTATGAATCCTAAAAAATTAGGATTAATATTATTACTATTTATGGTTGTTTTGGTGAAGGCTGATTTAATATTGTTAGCCAGTACTAATCTGATGGAAACCAGTTCTAAATTAGCTCCATATATGACACCTCACATAATGTATTTTATGTCAAAGAGTCATGTCTATGGATTGTGATATGTGATTTCTTTTTAATGGTTATTATGTATGCATTATTCATTTAATTAGCAGGTCACTGTTCCTCTAGCAGAGGTTTTGTTTGATAAATCTAGTCCAGTAAAAGGTTTTATATTTTCAAATTTTGCATCCCAAGTTTTGTTTTAGTATTTTTTTTTTTTTTTTCGCTAGGTAATAATTAATAATTAATAATTATCGCCCTCAGCATGTCTATTTTCAAAAGCAAGGTTACGAGAAACAAAGAATTAATTAACAACGGCCTCAGCCAAATATTTCGGGACTTGGCGTTGGCGGTTTGATGATCTCACTGGTATCGGGTCAGGTACCACCACCTCAGTATTAGTTCTGTCGTTTCCATTGGTGACTGTCTCTCCAGCATTTTCCACTTCAGTGGTTTCCATGGTTTCTGTGCATGGAGGTTCCAGAGTATCCTTCACGAATTTCCGCACATGTGATGAGTTTCGCTTATATCGGGCCCCAGTTGATGGTGAACGGATAGTAACTTGACTTCCAAATTTGTCAATGACTTTATATGGTTCGGTCTCATAACGGGATGATAGTTTGTTCTCACGTCGCTGTTCGAGTACAACGAAATCTCCTTCCTGGATGTCGCTCGGTTGTGCATTACGTCGCGTGTCAGCGTAATCCTTCACTTTCTGTTTTCGTTCGCTGTCACGATCACGCACTTCCAAGTCGATGCTTGGCTTAAAGTATCCTTGTATTTCAGGTAGTCTTGTCCGGATTTTCCGACCGAACAATAACTCGGCGGGACTGACTCCAGTCGTAGTATGTGGAGTGGATCGGTAAGCAATCAGAAACTTATTCAGTTCCTTTCTCCAGTCTCGCTTCTGTAGTTGTGCAATTTTCATTGCTTTTAGCAGACTTCGGTTCTGTCTTTCGACTTCACCATTGGCTTGTGGCCACAATGGCGTCGTATGACGATGTTCAATCGCGTTCTCCTCAAGGTATTTCTCGAATTCGTTCGAGACAAGGTTTGCGCCATTATCAGTTTTGATCGAAATCGGGTAACCGTGTGTCGTAAACATGTTCCCCAATGAATTGATAATCTTGTCGGATGTTGTTGTTTCAAGTACGTCAACTTTCAAGTACGTCAACTTCAAAGTACCGACTATAGTAGTCAACAACGACTAGTATGTTTTTCCCATCAGGGAGTGGTCCAAGTAAATCTGCTGCCAAATCTCTCCAGGGTCCCTGTGGAAGTTCCGTGCTTTTGATTGGTTCCGGAAGACTCGCTTGACTTACGAGCTGACACTCATGACAAGATCTGCATCTGCGCTCTGCCGCTAAATCAATGCCAGGCCACCAAACTTTGGTTCTCAGGCGCTGCTTTGTCTTGAATATTCCTTGGTGTCCTTCGTGTGCCAGATTGAGAACTTGGTTTCTCAAACTTTGTGGAATTACTATACGTGTTCCACGCAGGATAACTTTACCAACATAGGTCAGTTTATTTCTCACGGCTTTGTATGCTGGTGGACAGTTTTTCCACTCATCCGTCTTGATGCGTTGTCGGATATCTGTCAATTCTGGGTCAATTGCAGACTCTCGTTCAACTTCACGAATGGAGATTGCCTTTGGTGCAGCATTTTCTGCTACGAAGTGTACATACTCCTCGGCGATGTTTCTCTCTGGACTACCTTCGCTGCATGTTAACCTTGACAATGCGTCAGCGATATTTCGGGGACCAGGTATGTACCTAACTGAGAAATTATATGGTTGCAGACGGAGTACCCAGCGCTCAATTCTTGCTGATGGATGTGATCGTTTTGAGTAGATACACTCCAGAGGCTTGTGATCAGTCAAAAGTTCAAATTCAATGCCAAACAAATATACATGGAACCTTTCGCAGGCCCATATGATCCCAAGTGCCTCTTTTTCTGTCTGGCTGTATCTACGTTCGACGTCTGTGAGACTCCTGCTGGCATATGATATCACGCGTTGTTCTCCATTTTGCCACTGGACCAGGACAGCTCCTAGTCCTACTGGGCTGGCATCCGTGATGACTTCGCATCTTTGTCGAAATACCCCAGTGTTTCTGAGTTTGCTGGAGAAGACTTTAGATTTTCAAAAGCTTTCTGTTGATCCTTCTCCCACTTGAAGGTTTCTCCTTTTCGAAGTAGTTTCCGCAGCGGCTCTGTTTTAGTTGCCATGTCAGAGATGAAACGTGATGAGAAAGTTGTAAGACCAAGGAAGCTCTTTACTTCCTCTGCTGTTTCTGGTTCTCTCGCCTCAGCTATCGCTTTGACTTTCTCTTCTGTTGCACCAATTCCTCTTCCTGATAGAACTAGTCCCATGAAAACGAGTTCTGGCATGCTGAACACACATTTCTCTCTGG